>CM010614.1:6875308-7175308 GCA_003430845.1 Xanthoceras sorbifolium | reverse complement strand
ATAGATATAGACTTGGTTAATTTTAGTACTAAACACCTAAATATCCCTATAGAGATGATAATTTACTCATATTTTATTACTTGTGCCAACCTCGTATACTTGCGGGTACAAAAAGGTGTAACAGTATGATGGAGTCTCCTGTAAAACCATAGAGAGGTTCCTTTGACGGTCACACATGGCTTGGTTTTAACCTCATCTCTTCATAGGCCGCTTTGCACAAAATGTTCACTGAACTACCATTATCGACCATTGTTCTGTAGATGGCTACCATCACGATGATCACATTGATGACAATTGCATCATTATGCGACCAATGTACTCCTCGCATGTCAGCATCTATAAAGGATACACCTTCAGCCATCGTTCTGAATTGTTTTACAGGCCGTTCATCTGCACTCATTATCCTCATAGTAGGTTGGCTTGCCTCCCTTACGTGGCGTGAGAGCGATCCGTTTGAAGTACCTATGAGGTGTGGCCCTCCATGAATGGTATGAATCACCCTTACTACCGGCTCGTCCGGGATTGGCTCAGGATACGCGGGCTCAAGCAGCTGCTGATGTTGATGCTAGTTTCTAGGTCACACAACATAGTCTCTCTCAAACGGCCTCTTCTGATTAAATCTTCGATTACGTCCTTGAGCTCAAAGTAATCTGTTGTATTATGGCCCATCTAGTTATGATAAGCGAGGAACTTGTTAGGGTTTCTAGCTCGCGTGGGCGTCCTCAAGGGAGGTAGCCTTTCATACTCTTTCCTGTTTCTCTCCGTAGTGAAGATTATATTCTGAGAATCAGACAACTGTGCATAGATCTGGTAATGACCTCAATTCCTCCTAATGCCCTCATCGTTTCTGACCTTCTTAGCTATCTGGTTGGCTGAAGCTTTATCTTTCTGTAAGCCCTCATTCCTGTTACGATTGTTGCCATTGTTATTACAATTTAATTAGGATATAATCACTGAAAAATTAGGAAGTAAATACAAATTCAAAATGGGTCAACTGATGTGATCAAATCCCTAAAATCATGGGATTTTCCCTTTATATGGAAAATACACTTCGAGCTGGGTGTCTTGCGACCTGGAGCCAAATTGGTAATGAGAGGTGACGTGATAAGGTCTTTTTGGTCGCTGGACTGTTGTAGCTCGCATAGAGCTTCAGGTTCCTTTCTTCACTTCTCTTCATTGGGTTTTGTCCATCATATAAGCTTTATCCCAACTCGCTTGGCTTTGTTGAATTCTTCAGGCCCTTTGGGCTTTGCTGAATTCTTCAGGCCTATTGGACTTTGCTGACTTCTTCAGGCCTGTTGGGCTTTACTGACTTCTTCAAACCCGTTGGGCTTTGTTGATTTTTATGGGCCTATTGGGCTTAATGAAATTATGTATATAACAATAATAAAAAATAAACCAATATCCATCAATTTTTAATCAAAACTATGTTGAGATTTATACCCTAAAACTTGTAATTGTAAACGGTTAAAGACTTAATAAGAATAATTCAAATTATCATTCAAGTTTATAAATGTTTTATATACAGTAATGCATTCTTATTGTGCAAAAACATCCTAGATTGCAAGATGTAATCTCAGAATGAGTATATGATGGTCATATACAGAGAGGATTCATTTTGAGACATACAATCTAAAGAGTCCGTAGAGAGCAAACAAAGCTAGGTACTTTGTTTGTGATTGATCTACTGTTGCGGTCCATTCTGTAAAGTACGGTATATCCTAGACCGCTCATGTAGTTGACATGAGAATAGAGGCACATTATATGATGAGATCATATAAGGACTGGGCCACAATTTATATGAATCTCTCATCAAGATCCGTTAGTAGATGAGATTCATATATAATCGATAAACGATGGCTATTTATATAGATGATCTTAATCCTGAGTGTCTTTTCAACTCCTTCAGGTTGAATCGTGGCTTTTGATTTACCATGAGTGAGGTTGATGTGAATCTTGACCAATACCTCCGTATCTTGAAATTGCGGTTTGGCTTGTAACTGGGACGGTTTGAGCACAATAGTGGAATCCACTCCTTCTTGATTGAAGTAGATGAGTAGTTCCCTTAAGGATTGATTCGAGGCTTGAACGATTATGAGCGCTCTCATTCTTCCGTGAGGAAGACATGAATTAATTTTTCATTAGAGAATCAATGGTACTTAAAGGAAAAGATATTTCAAGAGAGGTATAACGGACTTTATGACTCAGCTCTATTTATGAACTATTTGTGGAGGATCAAGCTATATGCAATTAGCTATATCAACGGACACAGAGACTTCAGATTGTATAAACATGTCTATAGCTCTGAGAGTGCAGTCTCGGGGTTTTAGTGGAATAACTCCGAGGTTAACAATCATAAAATGTTAATTAAAGAGTTTTAATTAATATTACTAAGTATTATTGGAGTTCAAAATTATGGGTCCATTAGATCTCCTTACTAGCCCTTATGGTTGTTGGTAACGAGGGTCACGGTAGATTAATTGGATGGTCCAATTAATAGTGTTACGAATATAATACGATTTAAATAAAAGAGAATAATTAAATAATGAGATTATTTAATTAATTAAATATTTAATAAAATAATAGAAATTATTAATTCTATTTATTAAATATGTAGTCATGTGATTAAATAATGACTAGGACAAAAGAATTAAAATAATTTGATTATTTTAATAGTCCTATAAGTCAAAGGTTAAAGTCTTTAAGAGATCAAAAATAAAAAGGATTAGAAATCCTATTTTGACTTGGTCAAACCAAAACCCTAAAGAGCTATTATATAAGAGTTATGTAGCTAGGAAAAATTGACCTAACATACAAGTGAAAAAATGACAGAATTCGGCCAAGAGAAAGAGAGAAGAAAAGAAAAATGTTTTTTTTTTCTGACCCACTTTCTTGCAGGTTCGGCCGGCCCTAGGGAGGAGAGATTCTCCATTCGTTCTTTGCACGTGACCTTCAACTCTTGCCGTGATGTGCCCACACACACGTTGTCAGACCTCGGATCATAAATCGGAAGATCTAGTGGTAGATCGAGGAATAAGAAAAAGAAAATCAAGAAAAAAGTATGTAATTTCGTGGAATCTTTTTCTGCGTATAAACAGGAACTTGTTCCTGATTGAAAAATAGTTTTCCAATTGAAAGAAAATTTTTGAAAACTAATTTCGCATGTTATACGATAATTAAACGTTTTCTAAAACTCCCTTCAATTGGTATCAGAGCCAAGTTCTAAGTTCATGTATATATGCTAAAGAAAATGAAAAACTACATCTTTCTTGTGTATTTTTCTTTTTTTGATTCTTGATCTGTGATATATTATTGCGTAGGTACGAATCTAGTTTGTATGATTTGTTTTAATTGTTATATAATTTGATTGTATAATTTTAAAAGCGTAATTGTATAATTACATGGTGAATGGGTTATAGGATTGTTTTTGTTTTGGGCCAATTGTTTATAGCAAAGTTTTTTTTTTCTCCTGCTATATTTTTTTATTGTTATTCTTGTAATCGATTTGCCATACGAAGAGTCGAATAAGCGGATGATGCAAATAAGAAAAAAAAAAGGATTGCATAGCCCCGAGCGCAGCAGCGGCCGCGCGCGCTCGTGTACTGCCGGTCGTAGGCGCCTAGCGGCCTCACACGCCCAGAGCAACAGCGGCCGCGCGCCTGGTACGTGCGGGTTGCTACTGCGTTTGCGTTACGGCTATTTTTTTGTGTTTTTTGCGGACGATTTTTTGCTGATTTTTCCGAAAAAATATTATCGAATATTTTTTGAAGAAAGTGTAGAAAATTGGAGAGGAAAAACCGTGAGCGAAACAACCCACGAACGCACGCGAAAGCACGACTCGCGTGCACGTTACGTGTGCCCGACTACGCTGCTGCCAGCCGCACTTTCACATGCGTTAGGATTTTTTAGACTTTCATCTTGACCTCGGGTGCGTGTTAAGGTAACACGTGGACCTCTAGAAAATATGTTGACTTTTTACAAAAATCAAGTTTGACTTGATAGGAAAACGAAGACAAGAAGAATTCAACTCGGAGAAGAAATCTTGAAGACCAAGGAATGCCTTGGGAATACAATTGTAATTAGAGTTGTTTTAGTTATATAATTCATGTCACTCGGTCAATTATGTATGATTTATTTATTTTCATGTGATGATAATATGGATGTTAAAGCATTGTTGTCATACATATGAATGTCATCTAGATTAGGTGTGCCTACACATGCATAATAATATGTCTGCATAATTGTCATATTATATTATTTTATTTTAATATGATTAAAATAGGAAACAATTTCATAAATGGCAATTAAATAATGGATTTAGTTTTGAGGTGTAAAAACTTGGTAATATCCATTAATTGACTAATCAACAAATTAAAGAGTTTAATTAAAATGATTAGTTAGATTTTTTTTATTAATTAAGATTAATTATATTAATTCCTTAATTAAAAAAAATCAAATAATGAGATTAGTTTTTAAGAGTAAAAACTTGGTAATTCTCATTATGTTAACTAATCCATTAATTAAAGAGTTTAATTAAATTGATTAGTTAGGTTCTTATATTAATTAAGATTAATAAGATTAAAACCTTAATTAAAAAGAACCAAATAATGAGATTAGTTTTAAGGAGTAAAAATTTGGTAATTATCATTATATTAACTAATCCATTAATTAAATTGATTTTTTTTTTTCGATAATGTAAGTATATTACCGAAGAAACAAAACAAAAGTAAAGGGGGCATACCCCAGCGAGAAAAACACAATGTCAGACAAGGGACAGGCCCCCTACCAACCGAACCACAAAACAAAATAAAGCAACAAAAAGGCTAAAGACAAACCCCACAGAGCCACAAACAATAACAACTTAACAAAAAGGATAAACCCCTAACAAAGCAAACTATTGAAAAATATGATCAAATAAACCCCAAGACTGATGGAGCCACCTATTAATAGGAGAAAACAACACACCAGATGAGGAATTAAGACGTATACAGACATCTTTAACAATGGAATGAACAACCACGGTCACAGGCTTAGGTAATTTGCCATGTAACCTAGCATTCCGCTCATGCCAAATAGCATAGACAGCAGCCGCAAGCATAATATGCACCACCCACCCACGAAGCTGCCGACCACGGAAATGGCAAGATGGAAGAATAGTAGCCTCCCAGCTCTGAACACGCAAAGGTAACCTACACTTTCGTAAAAGAGCAAACCAAACCTCGTAAGAAAAAGAACAATAAAAAAAAGATGAGAGACATCCTCACAACTCCCTCCACAAAATACACAACGAATAGCCGGAATCAAGCCTTAAACAAAAAGCTTATCCTGAGTAGAAAGAACACCCTTAATGGCCAGCCAGAAGATGAAAACATATCTAGGAATTGCTTTATAATGCCAAACAGACCTAAACCAATCCACCATTAGCTGCCGGGACCGAAGAGACTCCCAAGCATTACGAATAGAGAAAGCCCTACGAGAGTCCTCAACCCAACACAAAGTATCAGTTTGAGAGTTATTAGGCCTCAAGGAATCAGGGATACCACTAATAGTGTCCATCCAATTCCCAGTCATGGAATGAGGCCAAGCCCAATCCCTTCCTTGAATAACATCCGTCACCCTAGCATAAAGACCAAGACCAGAATTAATTAAATTGATTAGTTATGTTCTTTCATTAATTAAGATTAATTACTTAATTAAAAAGATCAAATAATGAGATTAGTTTTTAGAAGTAAAAACTTAGTAAATCTCATTAATAACTATTCTATATATTAAAGTGTTTAATTAGATTAGTTAGGTCCATTTAATGTTAGAATTAATTTGATTAAAACATTAATGATATAATTTGACCATGTGATTTAGTTTTAATAGTTAAAACTTGGTAATTTCACATTTAATTTCTAGTTTATTTAAATAGTTTATGTAAATTAGAAATTGAAATAATAAATTATATTTTAAGAATTAAAATTGAATAATTTATTGTAACTAGTAAACTTAGATTTATATTAGCCATAAAATCTAAATAAAGACTAGTAACATAGAGTTTTAGAAACTCTTAGTTTATAGAAAACCCTAAACTACAAATAGTGAGTGGGAGAGAGATATATGACATTATATCACGTAGTCTCCATTGTTAGTTCAACACCGTGAGACTCGAGTGGCACCTCGTGACGGCGTTGTTTTCGTCCTCCCTATGGAGGGTGTCCATAAGAGTCAATACCAAGGTTGACTTCCTAACGGATAGACTTTCAAAATGTATTTTGGGACTGACCTAGCCTACCTAGACACTCTCAAGTTAAGTTCATGAATTTTGAAACAGTGGGTCACACTCATAAATGACTTAATTAAGTTGTTAATTTATTGTCATGACTAAATCAAAGCGATGGTTGGATAATATAAGAATAAAGAGTTATTCTGATGTATTATCCAATTGAGAATGTCTCGATCTAATATGTAAGGATTTGACCTAACCTACCTAGGCACTTACTTGAGGGATGTTGGATTGTCGCGGCAAATTAACTAATTTTAGGGATTTTTTAGTTCATTAAAATTATACTCATGCATCATGTTTAATTTTATGCCGAACATATAGCATGAAATGAATGTATGAATGAATAATATTAATTTAAATTTATGTCTTTAAATATCAGCAATGTCTTCTGTTATTTTCCTTACAAAAGAAAAATTAACTGGGGTAAATTTATTAAGCGGAAGACAACATGAACGCAATCATGGTTTGCAAAGACCTTAAATTTGTGCTTACGGAGGAATGTCCTCTAGAGCCTGTAACCAACGCAGAACGAGTTACCAAAGGTTAGATTGGCGAAACAAATGTTGCTGAGCCATCCTCTTCTGATTTCAAGAAGAGGAAGAGGTCTGCTAGTAAAGTAAAGGCTAAGCCCAAGATAAAGAGCACCACGACTAACTAAGCAAAAGGAAAATGTTTCCATTACAAAGAGGTTAGTCATTGGAAGAGGAACTGTCTACAGTACTTCGAGCAGCTCTCCAATAAGAAGAAAGTGAAAAGTAAATCAGATTTACTTATCATTAAATTTTGTTTAGTGGAAGATAATTCTTCACCTTGAATAGTAGATTCAGGGGCCACTAACTAATTTTGTTCTTCTTTACATTGGAATGACTATTGGCAAAAGCTGGAGGAGGGGTCCTTCACTATGCGTGTTGGAACAGAGGATGTCATTTCAGCATGAGCAGTGGGAGTAGTTAGACTATATATAAATAATTATTTTCTTTTATTAAATAATGTCTATTTCATTCCTGAATTTACAAGGAATTTGATTTCTGTATCCAGATTACTTGAAAAAGTTTCATAAGGTTTCTTTTAATGATAATAAGTTATCATTTCAAGAAATAGAATGAATATTTGTTCTAATACGATAGAAAATAAATTGTATGTTTTAAGACCGCTAATTCATACAACATTGCTTAATACTGAATTGTTTAAAGTTGAAAAACCTAAAACAAAGCGACAAAAGATTTCTCCAGTTGATGACACGTATCTGTGGCATCTAGGACTTGGACATATAAACCTTGATAGGATAAATAGACTAGTAAAAAGCATATCTTTAAGTCAGTTAGAGATCGGCACCTTACATGTTTGTGAATCTTGTCTGAAAGGTAAGATGACCAAAAGACCTTTTACAGGAAAAAGTGTTAGAGCCATATACTCAGACGTCTGCGGACCTATGAGCGTTAGAGCACGAAGTGGTTATAAGTATTATGTCACATTTATTAATGACTACTCTAGATACACGTATGTTTACCTAATGCAACGTAAGTCGAAAACCTTTGAATGGTTCAAAGAATTCCGAGTTGAAGTTGAAAATCAATTAGGTAAAACAATCAAAGCCTTGTGATCGAATCGTGAGGGTAAGTATCTCGACCAAGAGTTTGAATACTACATAGTTGAGCATGGGATAGTGTCCCAACTCACGGCTCTAAAAACACCACAACAGAATGGTGTTGCAGAGAGGAGAAACAGGACCCTGATGGAAATGGTGAGATCTATGATTAGTTTCTCATCATTACCATAACCCTTTTAAATATACTTTATCTCTTTTTTTTAGGGGGATTATCATTTTGGTCCCTAACTTTTGAGAAATTATCAGTTTTTTAAATCAGTTTCATTTATTGATATCCTTGGTCCCTAACTTTTTGAAAATGTATCATTTTGGTCCCTTTGACTAATTTTCTAATTGTCAAACCTAACAGAATTGGTAAAAATACTAATTTTCCCTTAACTCTATTTAGATGAATTAAAATTACAATTTTAACCTTAATTTTTTTTTAAAAATCATTAACATTTAGAAGGATAATGTGGTCATTTCATATTAATATTTTAAAAAATAAAATTTGAAATTTTTTAAATGGATCTCCACCGTCCATCAATTTTGATGGACGGTAGAGATTATATTAAAATTTTTTAAAAAATAAAAAGCAAAAATTAAATATTTTTAAAATTGATCTCTATCGTTCATCAAGATTGATGATGGTAGAGATAATATTGGAATTTTTTTAAAAAAAAAATAGAAAGTGAAAATTAAATTTTTTTAATTTTTTTAATTTTTTTTTGTTCAACAAAATTTTTTTTAAAACTGTTCCCAACAAAAACAAAAAAAAAAATGAAATTGTTCTTAGTGGAGATCCAATCTCCACTAACATTAAAAAAAAAAAAAAAAAAGAACCATCTGGGTTCTTCCCCGATATCGGGTTCTTCGACGGAGAATCCATCTCCGTCGAAGAACCTGATCTGGGTTGAAGTTTCAGTTTTTTTTTAATATATTTGTGGTGATTCATATTGGATCTCCAGCGTCCATCCATCTGGATGGACGGAAGATGGATGGACGGTGGAGATCTAATCTGGATTTCCACCAAGAACAAAAAAAAATAATAAAAAATTTAATTTTTAATTTTTTTTATAAAAATTTCAATATAATCTACATCGTCCAACAATCTTGATGAACGGTGGAGATCCAACTAATTTTTTTTTTAATTTAATTTATTTTAAAAATTTTTTTTGAGAAATAGTTTAAATTTTTAACTAGGGGTAGATATGTCATTTCACTAAAAAATTTACTGTTTACCCATTTATAGGTTTAAAGACGAAAATACCCCTAGAACCGTTAAGTTTGACTAACGGTTGACTTATAGAAGAACCAAATTAATACATTTACAAAAAGTTAGGGTCCAATGATATTAATAAATGAAACTGATTTAAAAAACTGATAATTCCCTAAAAGTTAGGGACCCAATTGATAATCCCCCCCTTTTTTAATATATTTCAAGAGCTAATTGCATTGACCTCCCCTGAGGTTTTGCCAACTACAAGCGTGGTCAACTTTATCGTTTATTGACAAACACCTCCCCTGCCCTTAATAAAATTTGGTCAAATGTAACAGTTGATCATGAGAGGTTTTTGTAAAAAAACTAAAGAGTTTGCTAAAAGTTGACTCTGCTTGTAATTGAACAAACTCAAAAGAGGAAAGGTCTTTATCAATAAACCCAAAAATTGATTTCGCTTGTAATTAAGCAAACCTCAGGGGAGGTAGACGTTATTTACTCATAATTTTAATGGGCAATTATCAATTTGATCCCTAACTTTTGGGAATTATCAATTTTTCAAAGTAGTTTCGTTTATTGGTATCCTTGGGCCATAACTTTCTGGAAATGTATCAATTTGGTCATTCTGTGAGTCAACCGTTAGTCAAACTTAACGGTTCCAAGGGTATTTTTATCGTTAAACCTATCAATGGGTCAACAGTAGAATTTTGGTGATATATCTATCCCTAGTTAAAAATAAAAAATAAATTAAATTAAAAAAATTTAGTTACAAAAATCTATCCCTATCAATGAGTCAAGATTGATGGATGATGAACATTATATTATAATATTTTTTAGGGGTAATTGCAATAACTCTCTGTGTATATATGCATAATTGCACAAAAATCTGATAATAATTGATAATAACTATAACTCCTCTTTGACCAGTTGACTAACCGTTGACCACAATTAATCACTAACGGTCAAATGGGTAAAATCGTATTTTTAGAAAAAAGAATTTAAAAAATAAACCAGATGAGATTCTGGTCCATTAGATGAGATAAAAATATCTTCATCCAATGAACCATATCTGGTCCATTGCAAAAAAAAAAATCAATTTTTTTTCAAATTTTTTTATTCATCACCAAATCTGTTCTTTTTCTTCCAATTTTTTTTTTCAATTTCTTTCTTCATCATTTTTTTTCCTTTTCCTCTATCTTCTTCTTCTTCTTCTTCTTTTTATTCTTCTTCTTCCAAATTTTTTTTTTCGGATTCTTCTTCTTCTTGTATTTTTTTTTGTTCTTCCTCTTCTTTCTTCTTTCTTCTTCTTTTTTTTTTTTTTAGATTTTCCTCTTCTTTCTTCTTCTTTTTTCAGATTTTTTTATTTTTGTTGTTTCTCTCTCTTCTTTCTTCTTCTTTTTTTTTTTGTTTTTTGTTTTTTTTCAGATTTCATTATTCTTCTTCTTCTTTTTCTTCTTTTCTTTTTTTTTTCCAGATTTTTTTTATTTTTGTTCTTCCTCTTCTTTCTTCTTTCTCCTCCTCCTCTTCTTCTTCTTTTTTTTCTTTTTTTTTTTCAGATTTTTTTATTTTTGTCTTCCTCTTCTTCTTCTTCTTCTTCTTCTTCATTTTCCAGATTTTTTTTAAATTTTTTTTCTAAAAGATGATTTTACCCCTTTGACCGTTAGTGATTAACTGTGGTCAACGGTTAGTCAACCGGTCAAAGGGGAGTTATTGTTATTATCAATTATTCTTAGATTTTTGTATAATTATGCCTATATATACGGAGAGTTATTGCAATTACCCATATTTTTTAAATAAAAAGAGAAACAAATATTCTTGTAAATTTTTTTTTTCTGTTTTCCAGGAGAAAAAAAAATTGTTCTTAGACCACGAACAAAAAAAAATATTGAAATTCGAAATAGTGGAGATCTGCATTGGATCTATGCAGATCTCTACTAAGAACCAAAAAAAAAAAATTGAAACTTTGAAGGTCAATGAACCCAGTGAGTTTCAAAGTTTAATTTTTTTTTTTGTTCTTAGTGGAGATTGGATCTTCACCATCCAATTTGGATCTCTAACATTTCAAATTTCGAATTTCAATTTTTTTCTTTTTTTTTTCTTTGGTGGATTGGATCTCTACCAAGAATAGTGTTTAATTTTTTTTTTTGCTGAACAACAAAATAAAATTCTAAAAAAATATTTGATTTTCACTTTTATTTTTTCAAAAAAATTTCAATATAATCTTCACCATCCATCAATAGTGGAGATCCATTAAAAAAATATTTTAAATATTATTTTTAAAATATTAATATGAAATAACCATGTTACTCTTCTAATTATTAATAATTTTTTTAAAAATTTGAGGTTAAAATTGTAATTTTAACTCATTTAAATAGATTCAAGGGCAAATCGGTTTTTTTTATCAATTCTGTGAGGTTTGATTGGTAGAAAATTAGTCAAAGGGACCAGAATGATACATTTTCAGAAAGTTAGGGCCCAAGGATACCAATAAACGAAACTGCTTAAAAAATAAATAATTCTCCAAAAATTAGGGACCAAATTGATAATTGCCATATTTTAAATTGAAAGTTATTTTTTCTGAAAAGAGAAATAAATGTATTTTAATTCAAAATTCATTTTAAGTAATATATAAATTCATATACTTAAGTTAGTAATTTTTATAAAAGTTTTATTTTTCTTAAAAAAAATTTCTATAAAAGTTATTAGTTTCAATGAAGTTTTTTTAGACAAATTATAACCAACCTATATGGGGTTTAGTTTTTTATAGGCGGAATCAACCTATTGAAAAATTAATAGTTAATTCCCACGCCATTAACGTTGACCGCTAAAGATGACCGTTGTCTGTGTTAAAAGTGTAAAAAGATAAAAATGCCCCAATTAAAAAATCAATTTTTTTTTAAAAAACTTAAATAAAAACATAAAGTAAATCTATATCTCCACTATCTAAGTGGACGGTGGAGATTTATTCCAAATAAAAAATTTAAAATTAAATATAAATTAAGAAAATAATTAAAAAATAATTAAGAATATAAAAAATTCCAGAAAACCGTTAGAGGTCCTCCATGGATCTCCATTGGAGGAGCTCCATGAGAAACCACGAAAGGGAGATTAGAAAGTTGTCGCACCAAGTCGAAGTCGCACTTGCGGAGATGAAGAGCATCCCTTTCGTCGCACCAAGTCCAACCATGGAAGGCTCTTCGCCTCCCTTGGTTTGGCAACCTCCATGGATGTTTTCCGATTTTATTTATTTATTTATTTTATTTTTAATCTCTACCATCCATTCTATTTGAGATAGATGATGAAGATCTTAAGTATTTTTTTTTTAAATAAATCTCTAATTGATAGTAGAGATTTTAAAATTTTATTTTTAAAATAAATTAAAATAACTAAAATACGCTTGAAATAGTTAACTTTGATTAATCTCGACTAATATTTTATAACGGTTATCGTTAAGGGAGTTAAATATTAATTTTTAAATAAATTGGTTTCGACCGTGAAAAGATAAAGTTGCAGTAATTTGTCTGATTTTTTTTTTTTTTTTGAAGTTAAAAGAGGTAATAGTGCCATTGTGAGACTATAATATATAATAATATTATTAAATTATATTTAATAATACATTGTGATTTGTGAGCAAAGGCAATAGGAGCCAGGAGTCGTGTCTGTCGCTTCCTCTCTGAAGAAGAAAGAATATAAAAGGAAAATTGGAAGGAAGATGGATAGGTGTGACCATTGATTTTGAGAGATTTGGGAGGTGGGATGGGCGATATATTCGCAGCAGCATCGGTGACCAGTAGTGGGCGGCCGGTTCTTGTTGAAAACGAAGTAGAATGCAACCTTCTATCGAATGTGGACCTGGAACCTGAAGACGACACCAATTCCTTCATTCCCTTGAAATCAGGAGTCTTAGTTCTGACAACCCACCGCCTTCTCTGGCTCTCCTCAGCCAAAGCTGTCGGCATACCACTATCAGCCATCACCCACATCTTCTCCTCCAAGAGATCCATCAAGTCTGTTTTCCACTCCCCTCGTTTCCGGTTCCAGCTGTCGGCGGCGGTGATCACGGCTGTAGTCAGGGGAAAGGGGGACTGGGAGCTGTTTTTGACCAAATTGTGGGAATGTTGGAGGGCGAGGGCCTGGGAGAACACGACTAGTGTGAGTAGCGAGACTATCAGTTCCTCTTCGGGTTCTGGTGGTGGATTTTATGGTAGTGATGGGTCGGTTAGAATGGTTGGTGTGGCTGGTATTCTGAGGAAAGAACAGCAGATGTGGGAGAGTACTGACAAGAGCTTGCAGGAAGCTTTTCAAGACCTTAATGCTCTCATGGTATTAATATTTCTTTCCTTTCTTTTTTACTGACAAGTGATGGGTCGGTTGAATTGTGCATTGCCGGGCCCTGCAGAAATCAAACGTGGCCCGGATATCGATATCTACTCCCATAAATGGGAGATATCTAATTCTAGTACTAGCAACTATAAGTGGATGTGTCATCTTTCATCTGTTTACTGCAAGTCTATAACAACCTCTTTGGATTCACAGAGTAAGGCTAAAGAAATGGTTATGCTAGCAGAGAAGATGAGACAAAAACTTTTATCCGCCTCCAGTTCAACAAACCAAGATGAAATGGGTTCTAAAGAAGAAATTCAAGATTGGTTGTTGAGTGTTGGTATTGCATCTCCAGTTACAAAAGAGTCTGCTGGTGCTTTGTATCACCAACAATTAGCTCGCCAGGTTCACTTCTTACTTATTTTTATATATTTTGACACTAGTATCATTGCCTTATTGTTTTTGTCAAGATAGCATGTGAACTGCATGAGGTTTTTAGGTTTAAAAAGATTATTTGAGCAAGTGCAGATTGAATATAAAAACACCCCAGTATTTTTAGGAAGTTGAATTCTTAGATTTTGTAAAAATGTATGTGATGCTTGTTATCATATTTGCAGTAACTGTTCTTCACCAACCATAATAAGCAACCAAAGTATCTAGCTTTACATTTCACCTCACGAGCTTGTGTCTTTGAAATTCTACTATACTTTTCCATCCAAATGTCCTAGTTACTAAACCGTTATTTTTTTGTATCTTATTGGTATATTGATGGAATAAAATCATCATTTAAGTTGTTTATTTGCAGTATTCTAAGTTTTTATATTTGTAATCTTTGTTAGAATCCTGGAAACAGCAAGAGAAGAGGAAAGTAATTTAGTATTGACTAAATGTAGTGAAGCACAAAGGTGATGGACTGAATTTATATAACTAAATGAAAGTAGTAAACATTAGACTAAAAGATGGAAAGATGTTATAGACTTTCCATCACTACTTGTGGTCTGTGATCTTTGCTAGTGTTGCTTATATTTGATGTATATTACTGTTTAGAAGGAAGGGACATTCTGGTAAAGAATATTTAACTGATTGAATCCAATTTTCTGGCAATTTCAACCCACGTATTTCCATTTGGCGGTGATACTGATTTGAATTATGGAGGAAATCTCATCAAATTTTGCTAGGATCAACTTTCAGAATAAAGAACCCTGAGGGTTGGCTAAAAATTAAGACCTTAAGCTTTCAACCAAGAGTTTAGGGGTTCAAAATCCTGCGTGCCTACCAACTGGGGACATTAAATCCACAAGTTATTTACTATCAAGGTTGTAGGTTTGATAGTAGTCTCCAATTTAGAGTTAAAAGAATAAAAATAAGATTGGAGGATTCTTGGATATGAAACATACTAATTCAGAAATGAGGATTTATGATGTGAAATAAAAGTTAATAAGATTTTGAATAAGTTTGGCTGCAGATCTGAAAATATTGGTGATCTTTTTCTATCCAATGAACGAGAAGTCCTTCCCTTGTGTTTTTCCAACCCCCTGTCCAATTGATTTTTTTTTGCAACCTAGCAGGTTGTGTAATTCGGAAAATGAGACCGCAGTTTTTGAGAAAGAGACTTAGGCAATGGATCCGTGATGTGAAAAATATTTACCATTTTCATCTGTTCTATTTATTGTTTACCATTCGTGATGTGACCACAGAATCTGATGAAGACCACATTAGGAGAAGCGAGAGACTGATCCGTAAACAGTAATTCCGTGGCGTGAACAGTAGTTTCGTGCGTGAACAGTAATTTCGTGCGTGAACAGTAATTTCGTGCGTGAACAGTGATTCCGTGACCATTGGCACTTCGTGTCCCAATCAGTTTCCTATTTTTTAGGCTTTTGACTTTATCTTAATTTCCTATTCTAGTTTAGTTTAATTACTATTTGTTTTAGGAGTTTTATTCCTTTTACTATTTTGTTTTCCTAGTGCTTTTATTAGGGGGATTCTATCTCCTATATATAGCTTATCATCATTAGGGTTGTAAGTGATCAGATTTATCAAAGTACTATTCAGTTTTCTCTGTCTTTTGGCTAAACAACCATAGACATTATTTCGGCTTTTCTTGAGCGTTATACTTAGGATTGGCTTGGGCTAGGGCAAAGGCTAAATAACCTGCGTTCTAGAGAATTGGGAATCCCTAAATAAGGTGACCTAATTCAAAATCTATCATGTGTGTGCGTTACTTGCTTTGCAAGTTAGGGCTTGTTGTTGGATCTAGACCTAGGTCCTCAACAATTTGGTGCTTTCATTGAGAGAATTATCAAGATGTCAACCAGCGAGAATGATCAACCATCAACGTCCAATCAACCCAACAGAGTCCGCTTTGAAACCATAGAGGCCGACATAAGAGACGTGCGAACGGAGATGACCAGGCTATCTACAACCGTGGGACATATGCTAGCCAGGTTAGAGATATTTCATCCGGCAAGAGGAGCTGATCCAGGGGTTGAAGAAGAAGTTATACAAGGGGACAGACGAACTCATGGGGAAAGGCCACCACAGGCTAATCCATTATATGAGTCGGACGATAGATACGATCAAAGAGATAGACCCCCGGCTCATTATAGACATGGAGGACGAGTGGAACGAGGAGACCGGGTAGCCGAAAGGTGGATCGAACCAAATCAAAGGAGGCAGAGGCCTGGGGTCGGTAGGAGACTCGAAAGGGATGGGTCAAATAGTGAAGACGAAATCCGAAGGGACAACCGGAGGAACTACAGAGGAAACCCAAACCAGGAGAGACCCAGAAATCGACAGTTTGAAGATAATGACTATGAGGCCGGCCGACGAGGGAACCAAGGGCCAAGGAAACCAAAGATCGAATTTCCACACTTTAGTGGAGGGGACCCATACGAGTGGTTGGAGAAAGCTAACTGTTACTTCCGAGTATATGAGATTAGCCGGGCAGACAAAGTAGACATTGCGAGCATGTATCTTGATGGGCAGGCTAATAGTTGGTGGAGATGGTTGAAGGACCAGTATGAACATGATCGACAGAGATTGGGGTGGACAGCCTTCGAACAAGAATTTCTAGATCAATGGGGGCCATCACCAGTAACCGATCACCATGGGCAACTTGCAAAACTCCGCCAAGAAGGTAAAGTGCAGAATTATATTAATGAGTTTAGGCGTTTGCAGACTATGACCAGGGACTGGACAGAAACTCACTTGATTGGGATGTTCACGGAGGGCCTAAAACCGGGGTTAGCTAAAGAGGTGAAACTGAAACAGCCAACAACTCTTCGAGAAGCAATGCGGACGGCAGAGATTCTGGAGGAGGGACCCGGTGAGAGGGGGTCTTACAAAGAAAACACGGGGAACAAGTTCTCCAAATCCTTGCAACCCGGGAATTCTTGGAAAGACAATGCCGAGGAAGGAAGCAGTTCAAAGACTAGATCTAATGAGATGAAGAAACTATCCCGAGAAGAGGTACAAGACTACATAAAAAAGGGGCTATGTTTCAAATGCAGAGAAAAATGGGTGAAGGGTCACCAATGTAGAAACGGCAAGCTTCTCATGGTTATAGGTTCAGACGAGTCAGAGTTTGAGACCGAAAAGGAAGATGAGACATCTAGTGACGAAGGGGAGCTAAGGGTAGCCGAGTCAAGTGAAGAAAAGGAAATGGTAGAGTTGTCTCTCAATGCAATCTCGGGGACTCCAAGACCATCAACTATGAGGCTAATGGCATGGATAGGGAGTTCTGAGGTTTCCTTACTAGTTGATTCCGGATCATCTCACAATTTCATTAACATGAATACCGTGAAGAAACTAGGGATGAAAGGTACAACCATAGAAGCATTTGATGTGAGAGTAGCCAACGGTGAACGATTGAAATGCGATGAGGTACATCAAAATGTAAAGATGAATGTGCAGGGTGTGCGAATAGTGGCCGAGCTACATGTTTTGGCACTTGCAGGGCTAGATGTGGTCTTGGGGAACGCATGGTTGAAGAGTATCGGGGAAGTAGTGACCAATTACGAGACTATGACCATGAAGTTCAAGTTGGGAGGCAAAAAGAGGTCCTGGACTGCAACCTCATCCAAAGAAATCAAGCATTGTGAGGCGCATGTGATGGAGCGACTTTGCAAAGGGGGTGCCCAATGTTTTGCCATCATCAATACCAATGATGGCCGAGCAACGGGAACCAAATCTGAGCAGATGGAGGTTATAGAGGAAGAGATGCGGGGACTACCTGAAAAAGTCCGCAGTTTATTAGCTCGCCACCTGCGGGTACTAGAGGTGCCAACAACTTTACCACCGGCTAGACACTTTGACCATCGCATTACCCTAAAGGATGAGTCAAAGCCTGTCAATGTGCCCCCATACAGGTACGCTTACTTCCAGAAAAGCGAGATAGAGAAGCAAGTGGGGGAAATGCTAAAGGGTGGGCTGATTAGACAGAGTACAAGTCCGTTTTCATCACCGGTCTTGTTGGTCAGGAAGAAAGATGGCACATGGCGATTCTGCACAGATTACAGGGCCTTGAATGAAGCTACGGTAAAAGATAGGTTCCCTATACCAACGGTAGATGAGATGCTAGACGAATTACATGGCGCCAGTGTCTTCACCAAGCTCGATCTAAGGGCGGGTTATCATCAAATCCGCATGAGAGAGGAGGATGTACACAAGACTGCTTTTAGGACTCACTCAGGACTCTATGAGTATCTCGTCATGCCATTTGGGTTGTGTAATGCCCCCTCGACTTTTCAAGCAGCAATGAATGAGATCTTTCGACCACACCTAAGGAGGTTTGTGCTAGTCTTCTTCGACGACATTCTAATCTATTCAAAGTCGATGGAAGAACATTTATCTCACCTGGAGATAGTGCTGGAGATCCTTGGCCATCATCAGTTCTACATTAAAATGTCCAAGTGCGAATTCGTCAAGGATGAACTAGAGTATCTGGGGCACTTCATCTCAGAAAAAGGGGTGAAGGTGGATACGCGAAAGGTAGAAGCCATGGTAGATTGGCCTTTACCAAAAGATGTGTCAGCATTGCGAGGGTTTCTGGGGTTGACAGGTTATTACAGGAGGTTCGTCAAACACTACGGGTTGATAGCTAGGCCATTGACCAACATGCTTAAAAAAGACAACTTTGAGTGGACCGATGAGGCCAAGCTTGCTTTTGAGAACCTGAAGAGAGCAATGACACAGACGCCCGTACTAGCATTGCCTTACTTCAACAAAACCTTTGAGGTCTACACCGACGCTAGTGGGGAAGGTATAGGAGCAGTTTTGGTACAAGACAAAAGACCACTGGCGTTCATATCTCAAGCTTTAGGACCTATGAAAAAAGCTTGGAGTACTTATGCCCGAGAAATGCTAGCAGTGATCCATGCGGTGAAAGTGTGGAGGCCATACTTGATGGGGAGAAAATTCATCATTGTTACCGATCAACAGGCGTTAAGGCACCTATTGCAGCAAAAGATAGTAACGCCCGAGCAACAAAAGTTTATGGTAAAACTACTCGGATTTGAGTATGATATTGTCTACTAACCAGGAAAAGAAAACAAGGTAGCTGATGCGCTTTCCCGAAAAGAAGGTAGTCCAATGATGTGGACCGTGTATGAGGAAGAAAGCCCAGGGCTAGCAGCATTGAGTGGGGCAGAGTGGAAAATATGGGATAAAATCCGTGAGGCCGTGAAGATGGATGCCAAGACCCAAGAGATTTGCCAGAAAATGGAGAACAAAGATGAGGGGGTCGAGAGATACAAGATAAACAATGGTCTGGTGTACTATAAATCCTATCTGTATGTGCCTGATGTGCCAGGATTAAGGCATGAGATCCTTGCTCACTTCCATGAAAGCAAAGAGGGTGGTCATTCGGGTTGGCTGAGGACATACATGAAGATCAAACACTTTTTCTACTGGGAAGGGCTCAAGAGTGAAGTGAAGAAAAAAGTAATGGAGTGTGATACATGTCAAAAGGTTAAGTATGACTCACGGCGACCAATGGGGCTACTACAACCTCTACCCATTCCTGAGAGGATTTGGGAAGATTTGACTATGGACTTCGTCGAGGGGCTGCCAAGTAGCAGGGGATTTGAGGCGATTTTGGTGGTGGTGGACAGGTTAAGTAAGGGTGCTCACTTCATTCCATTAAAGCATCCTTTTACAGCTAGTAGTGTAGCTAATTCTTTCATTGATAATGTGGTTAAACTCCACGGTTTCCCTCGAACTATTGTCACTGACAGGGGACAATTGTTCATGAGTTCTTTTTGGAAAGAGTTATTTAAACTGCAGGGTACCAAGCTTAAGGCGAGTTCATCCTATCATCCGCAGACCGATGGACAGACAGAAGTGGTGAACCGTACTCTAGAGCAATATCTGAGGTGTTACTGCCACCATGAGCAAGCAACTTGGAAGGACTTCATTCCATGGGCAGAATATTGGTATAACACAACTCACCATGCTGCAATCAACATGAGTCCCTACGAGGTAATTTATGGCAGGACACCACCAGGGCTGAGCACTTATGAGATTGGGACGGCAGCCAATGATGAAGTAGAGAGAGAGTTGATGACTCGAGACGAAATTATGGCCAAACTAAAAAAAGAATTGGAGAGAGCTCAAGCAAGAATGAAGAAGTACTATGACCAAAACCGTAGGGACGTGTCATTTGAACCAGGTGACTTGGCGTATCTCAAGCTTCAACCATATCGGCAGAAGTCCTTGAAGAAGAGGTTCAATGTGAAGTTGTCACAGCGGTACTATGGGCCTTTTAAAGTGCTAGAGCGTATTAGAGAAGTCGCATATCGATTGGAGTTACCACCAAACTCACGACTACATCCGGTTTTTCATGTTTCATCATTGAAGAAAAAGGTGGGGAGCCCAGACTTGATTACGGAGGATTTGCCGTCATTCGATGACGAAGGAAGAATGGTGCTGAAGCCGAAAGAGGCGCTACAATATAGGCATTGGCAACGCAACCGTCCAAAAGAAAAGGTTTGGCAGGTGTTAATACAATGGAGGGGCCTTCCCAGAGATGAGGCGACATGGGAAGATTATGATGACATGGTTTCAAAGTTCCCAGAATTTTCCCTTGTGGGCAAGGGCATACTTGAAGAAGGGGGGATTGATGAAGACCACATTAGGAGAAGCGAGAGACTGATCCGTAAACAGTAATTCCGTGGCGTGAACAGTAGTTTCGTGCGTGAACAGTAATTTCGTGCGTGAACAGTGATTCCGTGACCATTGGCACTTCGTGTCCCAATCAGTTTTCTATTTTTTAGGCTTTTGACTTTATCTTAATTTTCTATTCTAGTTTAGTTTAATTACTATTTGTTTTAGGAGTTTTATTCCTTTTACTATTTTGTTTTCCTAGTGCTTTTATTAGGGGGATTCTATCTCCTATATATAGCTTATCATCATTAGGGTTGTAAGTGATCAGATTTATCAAAGTACTATTCAGTTTTCTTTGTCTTTTGGCTAAACAACCATAGACATTATTTCGGCTTTTCTTGAGCGTTATACTTAGGATTGGCTTGGGCTAGGGCAAAGGCTAAATAACCTGCGTTCTAGAGAATTGGGAATCCCTAAATAAGGTGACCTAATTCAAAATCTATCGTGTGTGTGCGTTACTTGCTTTGCAAGTTAGGGCTTCTTGTTGGATCTAGACCTAGGTCCTCAACAGAATCTTATATCGAGGAAATAATTAGTTTTCAATGTGATATTTGGTATGTAATTCACCTATGAATGCATATTTCAAAAAATTATATGTTGATTCTAGCAATAAGACCTAACTTTTTCCTCAAGGTGCTTCCTTCTTTCATCTTTTTCTTAACTTTCTGCAGTACTTTATTTCATGTTTGTGTATTGAAGTGGCAAATAGCATGTCATGTTGTTATTTGTTTGAATTTCGTTTCTTGATCTGGTAGATGCCTTGGGTTGAAGCAGACTGTTTTAGCATATTTTTGTTTTCTTTAATAAGATAATTTTATTCTGTGATTTCTTGATGCGTAGTTGGCAGATTTTGTCAGAATTCCACTAGAGAGAGCTGGAGGAATGATCAATCTTATAGATATCTACTGTCTCTTCAATCGTGCCCGGGGCACAGGTTTGGTTCTCTCTCTCTTGTGTATTCCCTTTCTACACAGAGTTGATATCGCCAGAGGATTTTTTCTTAGCATAGGATGAATAACTAATTTTTACTCTAATGATATTCTGATTTTCCACAGCATTGATCTCACCAGAGGATTTGTTGCTAGCATGTTCACTTTGGGAGAAGTTTGATGTGTATGTGTGATAATTTATTCACAATTAATGTGGCTGAATGGCCTTCTTTTATCATGCCACCATGTTTAAATGTTATGTCATTTACTTCTGTTCTTTGTTTAATAGTCCAGTAATGCTTCGGAAATTTGATAGTGGAGTAATGGTCATCCAGAACAAGGCCCATAGTGACGAGGAGGTGATCCCTTTTGTCTTTAAGCTGTTTCATTTTGTTGGAATATTTTCAAGTTTATGTTTGGAAAGGATTGAATCTTCTTAATGAGTAAAAATGATGAATAGGGCTGAAGGCTCATGATTGCAGTTAGCTTTTGACTCTGCAAGTTACTTGTCCATGTTACTTGGGAATTAGTTTTGGATACAAGGAATATTTACATATTTTATAAATTTATTCTATATATAAACGTATGCACTGTCTAAAATCTTTTGATCTGGTAAAAAATCGTTATGTTAATAAAATTATCCATTTATATCACTTTATATAATTATTGGGTATAGTTCTATCTCTTTAATATGATTGATTACATTATCATTGCATAAATGTCTAAATTAACATGTAAAGTGATTTATCTAGCCATCATATATATCCAAAAGTATGAAGCTGATATTTTGTCCTTGAAATTTTATGTGCTGCTCTTACCTTCATGAGGCAACACTCTTTCCAAAACACTTTGTGAAAAAGTAGCTGCTATTTACTGTAATATTTATTCTCAAGGAAAAATCAAATGTCGGACGACAAGTGTTATTATCATCTATGACTATGTTCCATTGGACTGATACTCTGTAATAGGAGAGGAAAAAGGTGGCATCCCAGATTGGGCTTCAGGCTTGCCTCCTTTGCTTAATGTGCATGTGCTGGTCATGTCATATGTTTTCTTTTAAATTTTTTTTTATCTTTTTTGTTGTGATCAGTATGAAAATCATCCTCTTATGGCATCAAGTGCAGGTTTTTGCTAGAATTAGAATCCTTGTGACAAAGCCCGAAGCTCTCCGAACTGGAATAAGTGCAACTGATGCTGCAATGACATTAGGTATTGCTCCTGCCATGGCCAAGGAAAATCTTCTTACTGCTGAGAGCAAAGGTACCTTTTTGTGCAGCTTTCATAGAATATTACTGACATTTTGGGGATCTGATATATAATTTTATATTTTCGTCAGGTTTTTTGTGTAGAGATATCAGCCCTGATGGATTTCGCTTTTATGTCAATTTATTTCCTGAAATCAGTCCAAATGTTTTGTATCTGTAAGTGAATTTTCTCCTTGATTCTAATGACAATTTTTCGACTCTATACGTCTACTTTTTGGCCTGTGTCTTTTATTTTGGCTTGAACAAACTTTATCTGCGAGATTTTCTAAGGTCTGCATTTTCAGATCTTCTGATTATAATTTAACTATTTTCTTACTATTTTGTGCATATGATTTTCCTTCTTTGGGTGTATCTTATATGTATGAAGAAAATTTCCATAGTCATTGTGTAATAATAGTAATCAGAGTGACTCGGATATGATCTTAGGGCCACTTATATAATTGTAAGCGGTCTCACCAATTAGTACCTGCAGGTACTAGAATTTGTATGTGTATAGTGTATCATAAGATATACCATGAATGTTATAAACATAGATGTTCTCGTGTTAAACATCTGAAACATTGGATTTAAATTTGTATCAATCGTTGTATCTTGCATGATATATTAAGAGTCAAATTGGGGTTAAGGTTGCTGTGAACTTAACACTTTTAGCTTTCGGTTTAGTAATGGTCAACTTTTAAAGAAACGTAGTCGAGTGTTTTAGTGCTGATTTTCATCATGTCAGATGACCAAAGTGGACATATTTCTAAAGTTCAGTTCACATTGTGCTACTTGAACATAGTTTACATACCGCAACATTTAAATAATGTCACAGGCCATCTGCTTGTGTCAATTTCAAGTGTATAATTTGCTAAAGTTCAGCTATTAGAGCTTCATAATAGGCCTTACCTTTATCATTGGCACCAGAAAAAGCACTAACGATATAATCACTAGTGGTCATGTGTTGTAGCATGGCTAATGTATGTACTGTATAGTTATTTTATCCTGTAGTTAGGTTTGTTAGACTACCATTTTGTTTGTAATTTATTTCCCGTTATGATTATTTTAATGATCTTGACGCTGGTGACAATCTTATGCTTTTCACTTTATAAATCAATAACATCTTCTTGAGTATTTTTTCCATTGTTCTTTTACTTTTTTCCTCTTTATTGTACTTGTGCATTATATTTTTTCAGAGTGAAGGATCATGGGATCTATGGTACATGGGTCAGAGCTGCCTCTGTTTCTGGGTAGTAGTGCTTTCTCCAATTTTTCGCTAGTTTGTTTGAATTCAGTAATTGTTTATTTATTAAGCTTTTGGTTTTTCTTATTCTTTTTTTTTTCCTCTTTTAATTACTCTCCGGATTTAGGGTGAAGTGAGGAAATGGGCTTAAAATTCCAGAACAAAGCACTAAGGTCCTGTTTGGTAGAGCTTTTACTTGAGCTTTTGGCTTCTTGGAAGTTCTTTCTACAAAAGCTTTGCCTAAAAGAGTTTTTAAATCGTTAAAACTCTTCTCGTGGAAAATCAAAACATTCTCAAAATAGTTTTTGGGTTCAGAAAGTTAAAAGTAGGCTTCCAAAAGCTCTACAAAACAAGCCCTAAATAGATCTCAACGTGTTAATCCTAGTGATCAAGGATTTTCTTGACCAATGTTGCTTCTTTAAGTCAATAATTTTATTGGTATCCTCTTCATTGTAATTTGTCAAATTGATTAGTATACTCACTACTGATCTGGGGTGGTGCTACCGTTGGTTTGCCATTTTTTACTCCTTTATTAAAACTGCAGAGGCCATATCAATAATGTCAAAGGCCATCTGCTACTGTGACTTTGTTTGGCAGGCTTATGGAAGCCACTTGTTTTATTTTTGGGCTAAAATTACTTCAGTTGTTTGGTTAACTAATGCAAATGGTTTTAAATTTTGAAAGAGCTTCCAGACCAAACTCATCATTATTTCAAATATTTTATATTTGTTGTAATGAATAAGAAACCATAAATTCCTTTCATATCCCATTTAAATTTTTTGTTTTACCCTTTCTAGAAAACAAGATCCCTCAACATTTTAAATGAATTTTTATTATTTCATTTATTTTAGAAAAAATGAAATGAAGTATTAACTATTATCACATTTTGACAAACTGCAATCAAGTTTTAATTTTAGTATATGATAAAGTATCAATTGGTTGACTTTTAGAATTAACTGTTGACTTGTTAAAATTTAAAAAATATTTAAATTATACCTAACTGTTTAATTTCTAACTGGGAGAGGTTTGAGCTTATAAGTGTGACCCTTCTTGAAATGGGATTAATCGGGTTTGGTCCAGACACGTGGTTCAACAAAAAAAAAAATTAAAACAATAAAAAAAAATGGAAAAAAAATATTATAGTTCATCTCATTGATGAATCAGAATTTATAAAATTATAGAAAAAAAAAAAGTAAATGGATTTTTACTGTTTATCAATCTTGATAGACGGTTTGGATATCAATTGAAAAAAATTTAAAACAATATTAAAAAAAAAAAAAAAAAAAGTGGATGATCCTCAGTGTTTAACTGTCTATATATTATAATTATCCTAGACCTGAAAATTTTGAACTATCTCATTCTCACCTGCGGAGGAGTGGAGCAAATATGCTCCATCTATTTCCAGACTAACATTTTTTTTTTTGGAAGTTGATTGAAGAAGATAGATTAATTTTTGTTAAGAGTAAAAAAGACGAAGAAATGTGAAGAAGATTGAGGAAGAAATTGATTTTTATAATAAATATTTTATTAAATAAAAAATGAATAATAAAATATTTGCAAGGGGTATTTTGGACCTTTTATATGAATATGAGAGTTCACAATTAACTTTAATTATTAACTACTAACGATAGAAAATATTTTTATAATTTTAATAAAATGTCCATGCATTTACAATTAAGCCTAATTTTGGGGATACGTTTGTGCATTTATCCCTTATTACCATAAAATCTAAGTAATGTGAATAATTCTTCAAATGTTTTATTTTATAAAGAATTGTTTGTTTTTTCCACTTAATATTTATGAGTTTGAAGTTGACTCATTAATTTATTTTTATTTTTTTAAGTGGTCAAATAACTTAAAAATACTAAAAAAATAAAAATAAAGATAAAAGTAAAAAATCCTTACTTTTCATGTAATTCTAAATCACTGAAATGTTTAAAAATCCAAATATAACGTATTTTCAATTTATTATAATTTTACATAATACAATTTTTTTTCTTTTAAATTACTTATGATAAATAGCTTTTTTTTTAAAAAAATTATTCATATTGTGTAGGGTTGATATCATTACTTTCAACTCTATTATTAAACCTTTAATTTTATTTATTTATTTATTTTTGTAAGAAAAAATAAAAACCATTTTATATCATTATTTATCATCTTTTAATTATGAATTAAATCTTATCAATATCTGCATAAAAATGGTTAAGAATTTGTTAAATTATTTATTTTTAGTTTGTATTATATTAAATAAAAATGCACAACAACTGATAGTTATAAGAGTATAAATGTTAAATTATTTATCTTTAGACATTTTGTTTATTAAAAAATAAACAAGTTGACGTCATAGTTAGAGGTGAGAAAAAAAAATATGTTATTTAGGTTTTAGGTTTCAATCCCTAGTCAGTTTTTAGCAAATTCAGGATAGTTCATTTTTAGGGAAAAAAAAAAAAAAACAAAGGATCATTCTAGTCATATTTAGAACTATAAAAATATGGAATATTATCATTCTAGTCACTATAGTTTGAGGTATTCTCTATTTTTTACTTCTAGTTTTATTTTTCTCTTTTACCCCTTGTGTTGAGATATGCTAGTATTTTAGTATAAAAAACTATTTTACCCTCAATTTTTTAATAAATAATACTTAAATATTTTCACATATAAATCTGATGGAGATCCAATAATCTATCTTCTAAAGATCGATGGTGGAGATTGGCCTCCACCAAATCTCCAACAAATTTTTTTAAAAAAAATTGAACAAACAATATATATGTGTGTGTGTGTCCAAGAAAATTTTTTTTTTTGGTGGATAATGTAAGTATATTAACCAAAGAGATAAAACAAAAGCAAAGGGGCATACCCCAGCGAGAAGATCACAAGGTCAGACAAGGGACAGGCCTCTAACCAACCGAAACTCAAAACACAACAAAGCAATAAAAAGCTAACCACAAACCCTATCATAAGGTATAGTCAAAAGTAACACATCAGAACAGCAGCAAAAGGGACAAACCCCCTAAAAGGCAAAACAAGCGAATTACAAAAAAATAAAATCAGATAAACCCCAAGACTGGTGGAGCCACCTATTAGTAGGAGAAGGCACCACACCAAATAAGGAATTAAGACGCATACAAACATCTCTAACAATGGAACGAACAACCACGGTAACAGGTTTAGGTAACTCACCATGCATCCTAGCATTCTGCTCACGCTAAGTAGCATAGACAGCAACTGCAAGCATAATACGCACCATCCACCCACAAAGTTGTCGACCGCGGAAATGGCAAGACCAAAGAATAGTAGCCTCCCAGCTCTGAGTACGCAGAGGTAGTATGCACTTCCTTAAAAGAGCAAACCAAACCTCGCAAGAATAAGAACAACAAAAAAAGAGATGGGGGACATCTTCACAACTCCCTCCACAAAACACACAATGAATAGCCGGAATTAAGCCATAAATAAGAAGCTTATCCTGAGTAGAAAGAGCACCCCTAATGGCCAGCCAGAAGATTAAAGCATGTCTAGGAATTGCTTTAGAATGCCAAACGGACCTAAACCAATCCACTGCTGGCTGCCGGGACCGAAGAGCCTCCCAAGCATTACGAATAGAGAAAGCCCCACGAGAGTCCTCAATCCAACACAAAGTATCAGCTTGAGAGTAATTAGGCCTGAAGGAATCAAGGATATCACTGATAATGTCCATCCAATTCCCGGTCAGGGAATGAGGCCAAGCCCAATCCCTCCCCTGAATAACATCTGCCACCCTAGCTTGAAGACCAAGACCAGAATCATAAATAAACCGTCGCCCAAACACCTCTACCAAACGACTCAACGGATGCCAATAATCAAACCAAAGGGAAATATCCTCCCCATTACCCACCCGAAACTGCATCAACCGCGGCACAAGACACCGAATACCTAGAATTTTCCTCCAACTCCACGAGCAATCCCCAGGGCATCTAACTTCCCACACATTCTTTCATTTAAGCAGAGTAAATCTAACCTACGACACCCAGACAGAAGACCTCAAATTGCTACAGACAGCCCACAAATGCTTACTTATGGCAGATTTATTCCAACACTCAACACTCTTAATACCCAAACCACCCTCTTCCCTCGGTAAACACACCGAAGACCACGCAACCTTTGCCCCACCTTTACCTAAATCTGAACCCCTCCAAAGAAAACTACGCAAAGTAGCTTTAACCTTAATCACCACTGACTTAGGCAAGATAAAAATGGAGGACCAATACACCTGGATAGAGAACAATACAGATTGAATGAGCTGAAGCCTCCCTGCAAAAGAAAGAACCCTACTAGTCCAACTCTTAACTCTCGCTACAATCCTATCAACAAGAACTCTACAATCCACTGCCATAAGCTCAGTAGAAATCAGAGGAACCCCAATATATCTGATCGGTAATACCCCTTCCTGAAAACCTAGAATCCCAAGCAATTCTTGCTTAATCTTAGAAGACACACCAGCCACAAAAAGATTGCTTTTGCTAGGATTAGGAATCAACCCAGAAAGAGCTTGGAACTGACCAAGAACAACATTAACCGCAGCAACTGACTCCCTCTCTGCCCTACAGAAAACCATAAGATCATCCGTAAAGCATAAATGTGAAATACCAATCTTCCCACACCATCAATGGAAAGCAAACTGACCCTCCTACTCTATAATACGCATCAATCCCGAGAAGACCTTCATAGCCATCACAAATAAATAAGGGGACATAGGATCCCCCTGCCTCAAACCTCGGCCACTAGCAAAGAAACCATTCAACTCGCCATTGATAGAAATAGAGAAATGGGGAGTAGAAATTGTTGGGATTTATGCCCTAAAGTTTGTAATTGTAAATGGTTAAAGAAAATAATAAAAATTATTCAGATTATCATTCAAGTTCATAAAATATTTTATATTCAGTAATACATTCGTATTATGCAAGAACATCCTAGATTGTAAGATGTAATCTCATAATGAGTATATGATGGTCATATACAGAGAGGATTCATTTTGAGACGTGCAATCTAAAGAGTCTATAGAGAGCGAACAAAGCTGGGTACTTTGTTTGTGATTGATCTACTGCTGCGGTCCATTCTGTAAAGTACGGTGGTCTTATCCTAGACCGCTCATGTAGTTGACATGAGAATGGAGGCACCTTATATAATGAGATCATATAGGACTAGGCCACGATTTATATGAATCTCTCACCAAGATCCATTAGTAGATGAGATTCTTATATAATCGATAAACGATGGCTATTTATAGGTGATCTTAATCCTGAGTGTCTTATCGACTCCTTCAGGTTAGATCGTGGCTTTTGATTTACCATGAGTGAGGTTGATGAGAATCTCGACCAATACCTCCGTATCTTGGAGCTGCGGTTTGGCTTGTGGCTGGGAAGGTTTGTACACAATAGTGGAATCCTCTCCTTCTTGATTGAAGTAGATGAGTAGTTCCCTTAAGGGTTGATTCGGGGCTTGAACGATTATGAGCGCCCTCCTTCTTCCGTGAGGAAGACATGATTTAATTGTTCATTAGAGAATCAATGGTACTTAAAGGAAAAGATATTTCTAGAGGGGTATTACGGACTTTATGACCCAGCTCTAGTTATGAACTATTTGTGGAGGATCACACTATATGTAATTAGCTATATCAATGGACACTGAGACTTCAGATTGTATAAACACGTCTATAGTTCCGAAAGTGTAGCTTCGAGTTTTTAATGGAATAACTCCGAGGTTAATAATCGTGAAATATTAATTAAAGAGTTTTAATTAATATTACTAAGTATTATTGGAGCTCAAAACTGTAGGTCCATTAGGTTCCCTTGCTAGTCCTTATGGTTGTTGGTAACGAGGATCACTGTAGATTAATTGGATGGTCCAATTAATAGTGTTACGAAAGCAATGCGTTTTAAATAAAAGAGAATAATTAAATAATGTGATTATTTAATTAATTAAATATTTAATAAAATAATTGAAATTAATAATTATGAATTGTTAATTCTATTTATTAAATATGAGGTCATGTGATTAAATAATGACTAGGACAAAAGAATTAAAATAATTAGATAATTTTAATAGTCCAAAAGGTCACAGGTTCAAGTCTTTAGGGAGACTAAAAATAAATAGGATTTAGAATCCTATTTTGACTTGGTCAAACTAAAACCCTAAAGGACTACTATATAAGTGTTATATAGTTAGAAAAAAACATAGCCTAGCAGACTAGTGAAAAAGAAAGAGAGTTCAGCCACCAAAGAGAGAAAAGAAAAAAAAAGTTTTTTCTGACTCTCCCCTCTTTTGCAGGATTCGGCCGGCGTTCTTTTCACGTGATCTCCATCTCTTGCCGTGACGTGCCCACACACACGTTGTCAGATCGCGGGTCATAGCTCGGAAGATCTGGTGGTAGATCGAAGAATCAGAAAAAGAAAATCAAGAAAAATGTATGTAGTTTCTAAAATCTTTTTCGGCGTATATACAGGAACTCGTTCCTGATTGAAAAATGTTTTCAATATAAGAAAATTTTTGAAACCCATTTCCGCATGTTATACGATAATTAAAATATTTTCTAAAACTTCCTTCAATTAGTATCAGAGCCATTGGTTCTAAGTTTTTGTATATACGCAAAAGAAAAACAAAAACTACATCTTTCTTGTTTTTTTAATTTTTCTTTTTGATTCTTGATCTGTGATATATTATTGTGTAGGTACAAATCTAGAATGTATGATTTGTTTTTATTGTTATATAATTTGATTGTATAATTTTAAAAGCATAATTGGTCGTTAATTATATGGTGAATGGGTTATAGGATGAATTTTTATTTTTGGGCCAATTGTTTATGGCAAAAGTTTTTTTTTGTATATTGTTTTATTGTTATTCTTGTAATCGATCTGCCCTACGAAGAGTCGAAGAAGCGGATGATGTGAAGAAGAAACGAAAAAAAACAAAATCGATTGCACAGCCCCATGGGCAGCGGCCGCGCCCGCTCGCACTCGCACGCGCCCCAGGGCCGCGCGCGCCCAGCGCCCGCGGCTGCTATCGCGTTTGCGTTGGGGCCGTTTTTTCGTGTTTTTTGCGAACGATTTTTTGCTGGTTTTTTTGGAAAAATATTGTTGAATATTTTCTGAAAAAGTGCAGAAATTTGGAGCGGAAAACCGTGGGCGAAACGACCCAAGAACGCTCGCGAAAGCGCGGCTCACACGAGGGCTGCGCGCATCTTGCGTGCGTGCAGCTACGCTACTGGCAACCGCACTTTCTCACGCGTTAGGGTTGTTTAGGGTTTCGTCTTGACCTTAGGTGCGCGTTAAGGTAACACGTGGACCTCTGGAAAAGATGTTGACTTTTGACAAAAATCAAATTTGACTTGATTAGGAAAACGAAAACAAGAAGAATTCAACTCGAAGAAGAATTCTTGAAGACCAAGGAATGCCTTGGGAATACAATTGTAATTAGAGTTGTTTAAGTTAGATAACCCATGTCACTCGGTCAATTACGTATGCTTTATTTATTTTCATGTGATGATTATATGGATGTTAAAGCATTGTTATACATATGAATGTCATCTAGATTAGGTGTGCCTACACATACATAATAATATATATGTCATGCATAATTGTCATATTATATTGTTTTATTTTAATATGATTAAAATAGGAAACAATTTCATAAATGACAATTATATAATGGATTTAGTTTTTAAGAGTAAAAACTTGGTAATATCCATTAATTAATTAATCAACAAATTAAAGAGTTTAACTAAAAAGATTAATTAGGTTCTTATCATTAATTAAGATTAATTGGATTAATTAGTTAATTAAAAAGAACCAAATAATGAGATTAGTTTTTAGGAGTAAAAACTTGGTAAATCTCATTAATAACTAATCTATATTAAAGTGTTTAATTAAAGTGATTAGTTAGATTCTTTGTATTAATTAAGATTAATTAGATTAATTGCTTGATTAAAAAGAATCGAATAATGAGATTAGTTTTTAAGAGTAAAAACTTGGTAAATCTCATTAATGACTAATCAACCAATTAAAGAGTTTAATTAATTGGATTAGTTTGGTTCTTACATTAATTAAGATTAATAAGATTAATTACTTAATTAAAAAGAACCAAATAATGAGATTAGTTTTTAGGAGTAAAAACTTGGTAAGTCTCATTAATAACTAATCTATATATTAAGGTGTTTAATTAGATTAGTTAGGTCCATTTAATGTTAGATTTAATTTGATTAAATATTAATGACATAATTTGGACTAAATAATGTGATTTAGTTTTAATAGTTAAAACTTGGTAATTTCACATTTCATTTCTAGTTTATTTAAATAGTTTATGTAAATTAGAAATTGAAATAATAAATTATATTTTAAGAGTTAAAATTGAATAATTTATTATAACTAGTAAACTTAGATTTTATATTAGCCGTAGAATCTAAGTAAAGACTAGAAACATAGAGTTTTAGAAACTCTTAGTTTAAAGAAAATCCTAAATTACAAATAGTGGGTGGGAGAGGGATATATGACATGATATCCCGCAGTCTCCATTGTTAATTCAACACCGTGAGGCTTGAGTGGCGCCTCGTGACGGCATTGCTTTCGTCCTCCCTACGGAGGGTGTCCACAAGAGTCAATACTACGGAGGGACTGACCTAGCCTACCTAGGCACTCTCAAGTTAAGTTCATGAATTCTGAAACAATGGGTCACACTCATAAAGGACTTAATTAAGTTGTTAATTTATTGTCCTGACTAAATCAAAGCGATGGTTGGATAATATAAGAATAAAGAGTTATTCTGGTGTATTATCTGATTGAGAATGTCTCGATCTAACATGCAGGGATTTGACCTAGCCTACCTAGGCACTTACTTGTGGGATGTTGGATTATCATGGCATAGCAACTAATTTTAAGGATTTTTTAGTTCATTAAAATATGCTCATGCATCATATTTAATTTTATGCCGAACTATAGCATTTGATATGAATGTATGAATGAATGATATTAATTTAGATTTATGTCTTAAATATCAGCGTTATCTTCCGTATTATTATTTCCTCGCAAACGAAACATTAACCGGGATAACTTTATTAAGTGGAACCAACATGAACGCAATCATGGTCAGCATAGACCTTAAATCTATGCTTATAGAGGAATGTCCTCCAGAGCCTGTAACCAACACATGACCAATTACCAAGGGTAAGACCGGCAAAGCAAATGTTGCTAAGCCATCTTCTTCTGGTTTCAAGAAGACGGAGAGGTCTACTGGTAAAGTAAAGGCTAAGCCAAAAATAAAGAGCACCACGACTGACTAAGCAAAAGGAAAAATATTTCCATTGCAAAGAGGTTAGTCATTGGAAGAGGAACTGTTTACAGTACCTCGAGCAGCTCTCCAATAAGAAGAAAGTGAAAATTAAATTAGATTTACTTATCATTAAATTTTGTTTAGTGGAAGATGATTCTTCACCTTGAATAGTAGATTCAGGGGCACTAACTAATTTTGTTCTTCTTTACATTGGAATGATTATTGGCAAAAGCTGGAGGAGGGGTCCTTCACTATGCACGTTGGAACAGGGGATGTCGTTCCAGCACGAGCAGTGGGACTAGTTAGACTACAAATAATTATTCATTTTCTTTTATTGAACAATGTATGTTTCATTCTTGGATTTACAAGGAATTTGATTTCTGTATCCAGATTACATGAAAAAGTTTCATAAAGTTTTTTAAATGATAAATCAGTTATCATTTTAAGAAATGGAATGAATGATTGTTCTGAAATAAGTGAAAATGACTTGTATCTTTTAAGACCGTTAATGCATACAACACTGCTTAATACTGAATTGTTTAAAATTGAAAAACCTAAAACAAAGTGACAAAAGATTTCTCTAGTTGATGACACATATCTGTGGCATCTAAGACTTGGACATATAAATCATGATAGGATAAATAGACTAGTAAAAAGCAGATCTCTAGAGATCGGTACCTTACCTGTCTGTAAATCTTGTCTAGAATGTAAGATAACCAAGAGACCTTTTATAAGAAAAGGGATTAGAGCCACGCAACCACTTGAGCTTATACATTCAGACGTCTGCGAACCAATGAATGTTAGAGCTAGAGGTGGTTATGAGTATTATGTCACATTTATTGACGACTACTCTAGATACGCGTATGTTTACCTAATGCAACGTAAGTCGAAAAATTTTGAAAGGTTCAAAGAATCCCGAGCTGAAGTTGAAAATCAATTAGGCAAAACAATCAAATCACTACGATCGGATCGTGAGGGTAAGTATCTCGACCAAGAGTTTGAAGACTACATGGTTGAGCATGGGATAGTATCCCAACTCACAGCTCCAGCAACACCACAACAGAATGGTGTTGCGGAGAGGAAAAATAGGACCTTGATGGAAATGGTGAGATCTATGATTAGTTTCTCATCATTACCATATTCCTTTTGGGGATATGCACTACAAACAGCGACTTACATACTGAATGTAGTTCCATCCAAGTCTGTTCCTAAGACTCCCCTAGAGTTGTGAAATGGTCGTAAAGCTAGTTTGCGACATTTTCGCATATGAGGATTACCAGTACATCTACTGAAGAACAGAAGTGGAAAGCTGGAACCTCGTTCACAAGTATGTTTATTTGTAGGGTACCCAAAGGAAACACGAGGTGGATTCTTTTATAATCCACAAGAAAACAAAGTGTTTGTATCGACAAATGCAACGTTTCTTGAGGAGGATTATATGAGTAATCATAAACCTCATAGTAAGATTGTGTTAAAGGAGCTAGAACCTGGTACAACCAGTGCTCAGTCAACAAGAGTTGTAGACGATGTTATAATTCCACAAACATCTGATAGTCAGATAATTCCTAGTCAGGATACATTATCACCGAGGCGTAGTGGAAGGGTTGTTCGACAACCTGATCGCTACTTTGGCATTGGAGAGGCACAGGGTGTCGTTTCTAATGATAGTGTGGATGATCCATTGACATTTAGACATGCAATGGAAGATTCTGACAAAGAGGAATGGCTTAAAGCCATGAATCTTGAGATGGAGTCCATGTACTCCAACTCAGTCTGAGAACTTGTAGACTTACCAGATGGGATAAAACCTATAGGATGTAAGTGGATCTACAAGCGTAAGAGAGGAGTAGACGGGAAGGTAGAGACCTTCAAAGTCAAGGTTATTGGCTAAGGGTTACATCCAGAAGGAAAACATTGATTATGATGAAACCTTTTCGCCAGTAGCTATGTTTAAGTCTATTAGGATACTCTTATCCATTGTTGCCTATTTCGATTACGAAATCTGGCAAATGGACGTCAAGACTGCATTCTTGAATGGAAATCTAGACGATAGCATCTATATGATGCAACCAGAGGGATTCGTATTCCAAGATCAAGAGCAAAAGGTTTGAAAACTGCAAAGGTCTATTTATGGACTTACGCAGGCGTCTAGATCTTGGAACATTAGGTTTGATACTGCGTGTCTTATCCTGCAAATGTCTATTTACCAAGATCCGTTAGTAGATGAGATTCATATATAATTGATAAACGATGGCTATTTATAGGTGATTTTAATCCTGAGTGTCTTATCGACTCCTTCATGTTGTATCGTGGCTTTTGATTTACCATGAGTGAGGTTGATGAGAATCTCGACCAATACCTTCGTATCTTGGAGTTACGGTTTGGCTTGTGGCTGGAAAGGTTTGAACACAATAGTGAAATCCACTCCTTCTTGATTGAAGTAGATGAGTAGTTCCCTAAGGGTTGATTCGGGGCTTGAACGATTATGAGCGCTCTCCTTCTTCCGTGAGGAAGACAGAATTTAATTGTTCATTAGAGAATCAATGGTATTTAAAGGAAAAGATATTTCTAGAGGGGTTTAACGGACTTTATGACCGAGCTCTACTTATGAACTATTTTTGGAGGATCACACTATATGCAATTAGCTATTTCAATGGACACTGAGACTTCATATTGTATAAACACGTCTACAATTCTGAGAGTGCAGCCTCGGGTTTTTAGTGGAATAACTCCGAGGTTAATAATCGTGAAATATTAATTAAAGAGTTTTAATTAATATTACTAAGTATTATTGGAGCTCCAAACTGTGGGTCCATTAGGTCCCCTTGCTAGCCCTTATGGTTGTTGGTAACGAGAGTCACGGTAGATTAATTGGATGGTCCAATTAATAGTGTTACGAAAGTAATGCAATTTTTATAAAAGAGAATAATTAAATAATGTGATTATTTAATTAATTAAATATTTAATGAAATAATAAAAATTATGAATTATTAATTATTAATTCTATTTATTAAATATGAGGTCATGTGATTAAATAATGACTAGGACAAAAGAATTAAAATAATTAGATTATTTTAATAGTCCAAAAGGTCACAGGTTCAAATCTTTAGGGAGACTAAAAATATATAGAATTTAGAATCCTATTTTGACTTGGTCAAACTAAAACCCTAAAGGACTACTATATAAGTGTTATATAGTTATGAAAAACCGAACCTAGCACACAAATGAAAAAGAAAGAGAATTCGGCCACCAAAGAGAGAAGAAAAGGAAAAAAAGGTTTTTTCTGACTCTCCCCTCTTTTGTAGGATTCGGCCGGCGTTCTTTTCACGTGACCTCCATCTCTTGCCATGATGTGCCCACACACACGTTGTTAGACCGCGGGTCATAGCTCGGAAGATCTAGTGGTAGATTGAGGAATCAGAAAAAAGAAAATCATGAAAAAAGTATGTAGTTTCTAAAGTCTTTTTCTGTGTATATACAGGAACTCGTTCCTGATTGAAAAAGGTTTTCAATATAAGAAAAATTTTTGAAACCCAATTCCTCATGTTATACGATAATCAAAATCTTTTCTAAAACTCCCTTCAATTGGTATCAGAGCCTTTGGTTCTAAATTTTTGTATATACGCAAAAGAAAAAGAAAAACTACATATTTCTTGTTTATTGTTTATTTTTCTTTTTGATTCTTCATCTGTGATATATTATTGTGTAGGCACAAATCTAGAATGTATGATTTGTTTTTATTGTTATATAATTTGATTGTATAATTTTAAAAGCGTAGTTGGTCGTTAATTATATGGTGAATGAGTTATAGGATGAATTTTTATTTTTTGGCCAATTGTTTATGGTAAAAAGTTTTTTTGTATATTCTTTTTGTATTGTTATTCTTATAATCGATCTGCTCTACGAAGAGTCGAAGAAGCGGATGATGCGAAGAAGAAACGGAAAAAAAAAAAAAAAAAAACGATTGCACAGCCCCATTGGCAGCGGCCGCGCACGCTCGCGCTCGAGCACTGGCGGTTGCGCCCACCCAGCATCCGCGCGAGCCCCAGCGGTCGCAAACGCCCAACCAGTGCTCACGCCCAGCGGCTGCGGCTGCTGTCGAGTTTGAGCTGGGGCCATTTTTTTGTGTTTTTTGCGAACGATGTTTTGCTAATTTTTCTTGAAAAATATTGTTGAATATTTTCTGGAAAAGTACATAAAATTGGAGCGAAAAACGTGGGCGAGACGACCCAAGAACGGGCGCGAAAGCACGGCTCACACGCACCTTGCGTGAGTGCGGCTATGCTGCTGGCAGCCGCACTTTCTCACGCGTTAGGGTTGTTTAGGGTTTCGTCTTGACCTAGGATGCGTGTCAAGGTAACACGTGGACCTTTGGAAAAGATGTTGACTTTTGACAAAAATCAAGTTTGACTTGATTAGGAAAACGAAGACAATAAGAATTCAACTCGAAGAAGAACTCTTGAAGACCAAGGAATGCCTTGGGAATACAATTGTAATTAGAGTTGTTTAAGTTAGATAACCCATGTCACTAGGTCAATTACGTATGCTTTATTTATTTTCATATGATAATTATATGGATGTTAAAGTATTGTCATACATATGAATGTCATCTAGATTAGGTGTGCCTACACATGCATAATAATATGTCATGCATAATTGTCATATTATATTGTTTTATTTTAATGTGATTAAAATAGGAATCAATTTCATAAATGGCAATTAAATAATGGATTTAGTTTTTAGGAGTAAAACTTGGTAATATCCATTAATTAACTAATCAACAAATTAAAGAGTTTAATTAAAAAGATTAGTTAGGTTCTTATCATTAATTAAGATTAATTGGATTAATTAGTTAATTAAAAAGAACCAAATAATGAGATTAGTTTTTAGGAGTAAAAACTTGATAAGTCTCATTAATAACTAATCTGTAACATCTCTAATTTTGAATAATAAATTTTGAATATGTGGATATAAAATTTGTGATTTGAGGGGTGTATTTAAATGTATGTATATTTTTATGGTTTCCAGGTGGACCAGATGGAGCGGTTCAGAAATAATGCATGAAGAGAAGGCTAAAAACTGGGCAGTGAGTATCGCGACCACTCACCGCGACCAGATATCGCGATGAGTCTCTCGCGGTGAAAAATGGTATTTCTGGCAGTGAGCACCGTGACCAGGGATCGCACTGACTAGCTCACGGTGAAAATGTCAAATTCGGGCAGTGAGCAACACGACCACCAGCGCGACCATAGTACCGCGATGGGTGATCGCGATAAAAGCGGTGGAATTGCTCCAGGGAGTGGCGCGACCAGGTAGCGTGACCACAGGTCGCGATAACCGAAATTTTATAAAAAAAAATAAGAGGCGGTGGAAGCAATTGAGAAAAACAGAAAAGAAAAGAGAGACCGAGGAAAAGAAAGAGAAAGAAAAGAAAAAGAAAGAAAAGAGAGAGAAAGAAAGAGAGAGAAGAAGAAGAAGAAGAAGAGGAAGAAGAGAAGACGAGAAAAGGAAGAAGAAGGAAAAGGAAAAGGAAAAGGAAAAGAGAAGGAGAAAGGAAAAGAGGAGGAAAGAGAGAAAGAGAAAAAGGGAAAGGGAAAGAGAAAGAAAAAAGGAAAAACCCAGAAAGAATATAGAAACTGTATCCAGGTTGGTGTATACACATTTTTGAAATATTTATGTGTTTTAGTTTGAATTTGAGATTTTGGATAATTTAGTAAATATATGTTTATATTGTTTTTCTATTTGAATAGTTTCGATTTAATCGTATATTGAGTATGATGTTTTAATCGTATTTTGATTCATTGAATATATTGAAATAAATGGTTTCAGAATTTCGAATAAACAAATCGTTGAATTTCCATGAAATTATGTATATATGTTTTTCCTAATATCGATTGAATTTTTATATTAGTTGCGTTTAAATTCGATTTGTGAATTACAGTTGTTATGTGAAAATATTATATTCAAATGGCCCTAGGATACTTGGACATAGAAATGGATATAGGAGGTTGGTATATCAGCTGGGTTCATTTAGCAGTACTGCACCGATATTGATATTGATGTGATATTATGTACTTTCCCATGGATTCGTCCAAGGGTAGGGAGACACGTACCTCCTCAAGGATTCATCTTGGGGTAGGGAGACACATACCTTCTTAAGGATTCGTCTTGGGATAGGGAGATATGTACCACTCTAGGTTCCGAACACTCGGTCCTAGAGTAGGGAGATACGTACCACCCTCAGGATTCGTCCTAGGGTTGGGAGTTATGTTTGACAGACAGCGACTGAGGTCGAACGACCCATATTCCAATCCTGGATTATGTTGAGTATACCAGAGCGCCAGATTTGAGAATGATTATAAAAGAATTTATAATTTGGTTTCGTATGGATTATTAATTGAATTTAGTTGTTTTTATTGAATCAATTTCATATGATTTATTTCCGTTTTTGATATGAATAATAACATGTTTATATACGATTATACTGTGAGATTTTTATTATAGAAAGTTATTTATGATTTTGATAATTGAGTTTAGTGTACACCCACTAAGCTATATGCTTAGCGCGTCGGTTTTTATCGCGCGTAGGTAACAGAGATACCGAGGAAGGAAAAGATTGAAGAGGAGTTAGCTGCAGACACATGAGCAGAGTCACATTTCTTGGGTATATATATATATATACTGTTGTACAATATGTTTAGATTGCATGTATATACAGAGATTTGTAATTGTGGTATATATTTATGTTTTATAAATAATTGTTTTATGGTTTATGTTTCATTTTCAAAGATTTGTAAGTATTAAATGGTGAAATATTTTATTTGAATATGTTTGGAAGTCGCACTAAACGGCAGAGTGTGCAATGATTTGAGAATTTGATATAGAAGTGTTGAAATTATATTGTATTAAAATTGTTTTGTTGAAAACAGGTTTTGAGAAAATCAGAAAAGCAGAGGAAGCTCTGCCGAAATTTTTAAAAACTGATTTTGATGGGCTCACTCGAAAAGGTTTTTAAATTATAAATTATTTGGTTTTTAGATTATAAACAGAATTAAGAAAAGTTTTGAAAACCCTAATAGTGCTCCCTGGGACGATCCAGCCGGGTCGGGTCAGGGGGTGTCACATAATCTATATAATAAAGTGTTTAATTAGATTAGTTAGGTCCATTTAATGTTAAATTTAATTTGATTAAACATTAATGACATAATTGGACCAAATAATGTGAATTAGTTTTAATAGTTAAAACTTGATAATTTCACATTTAATTTCTAGTTTATTTAAATAGTTTATATAAATTAGAAATTGAAATAATAAATTATGTTTTAAGAGTTAAAATTGAATAATTTATTATAACTAGTAAACTTAGATTTTATATTAGCCGTAGAATCTAAGTAAAGACTAGAAACATAGAGTTTTAGAAACTCTTAGTTTAAAGAAAATCCTAAATTAAAAATAGTGAGTGGGAGAGAGATATATGACATTATATCCTGCAGTCTCCATTATTAGTTCAACACCGTAAGGCTTGAGTGGCGCTTCGTGACGGCTTTGCTTTCGTCCTCCCTACGGAGGGTATCCACAAGAGTCAATACCAAGGTTGACTTCCTAACGGATAGGTTTTTGGAATGTATTTTGGGACTGACCTAGCCTACCTAGGCACTCTCAAGTTAAGTTCATGAATTCTGAAACGATGGGTCACACTCATAAAGGACTTAATTAAGTTGTTAATTTTTTATCCTGACTAAATCAAAGCGATGGTTGGATAATATATGAATAAAGAGTTATTCTGGTGTATTATCTGATTAAGAATGTCTTGATCTAACATGCAGAGATTTGACCTAGCCTACCTATGCACTTACTTGTGGGATGTTGGATTGTCGTGGCATAGAAACTAATTTTAGGGATTTTTTAGTTCATCAAAATATGCTCATGCATCATGTTTAATTCTATTCCGAACTATAGCATTTGATATGAATGTATGAATGAATGATATTAATTTGGATTTATGTCTTTAAATATCAGCAAAGTCTTCTGCTTTATTTTTCTTACAAAAAAAACATTAACCGGGATAACTATATTAAGTGGAACATAACGTGAACACAATCATGGTCTACAAAGACCTTAAATCTGTGCTTATGGAGGAATGTCCTCCAGAGCCTGTAACCAACGCATGACCAATTACCAAGGGTAAGACCGGCAAAGCAAATGTTGCTAAGCCATTTTCTTCTGGTTTCAAGAAGACGGGTAAAGTAAAGGCTAAGCCCAAAAATAAAGAGCACCACAACTGACTAAGTAAAAGGAAAAATATTTCCATTGCAAAGAGGTTGGTCATTAGAAGAGGAATTGTCTTCAATACCGCGAGAAGCTCTTCAATAAGAAGAAAGTGAAAAGTAAATCAAATTTACTTATCATTAAATTTTGTTTAGTGGAAGATGATTCTTCACCTTGAATAGTAGATTCAGGGGCCACTAACTATTTTTGTTATTCTTTACATTGGAATGATTATTGGCAAAAGCTTGAGGAGGGTTCCTTCACTATGCACGTTGGAACAGGGGATGTCGTTTCAGTACAAGTAGTGGGAGTTGTTAGACTACAGTTTAATAATTGTTTTCTATCATTGAACAATGTCAATTTCATTCTTGGATTTACAAGGAATTTGATTTCTGTATCCAAATTACTTGAAACAGTTTCATATGGTTTCTTTTAAAGGTAAATAAGTTATCATTTTAGGAAATGGAATGAATATTTGTTCTGGTACGATAGAAAATAATTTATATGTTTTAAGACCGTTAATTCACACATCACTGCTTAATACTGAATTGCTTAAAGTTGAAAAACCTAAAACAAAGCGACAAAAGATTTCTTCAGATGATGACACGTATCTGTGGCATCTAAGACTTGGACATATAAACCTTGATAGGATAAACAAACTAGTAAAAAATAGATCTTTAAGTCAGTTAGAGATTGGTACCTTACCTATCTGTGAATCTTTTTTGAAGGGTAAGATGACCAAGAGACCTTTTACAGGAAAAGGGATTAGAGCCACACAACCACTTGAGCTTATACATTTAGACGTCTGCGGACCTATGAGTGTTAGAGCTAGAGGTGGTTATGAGTATTATGTCACATTCATTGATGACTACTCTAGATACGCGTATGTTTACCTAATGCAACGCAAGTCCTAAACCTTTGAAAGGTTCAAAGAATTCTGAGCTGAAGTTGAAAATCAATTAGGCAAAACAATCAAATCACTACGATCAGATCGTGGGGGTAAGTATCTCGACCAAGAGTTTGAAGACTACATGGTTGAGTATAGAATAGTATCCCCACTCACAGCTCCAGGTACACCACAGCAGAATGGTGTTGCGGAGAGGAGAAATAGGACCTTGATGGAAATGGTGAGATCTATGATTAGTTTCTCATCATTACCATATTCCTTTTGGGGATATGCACTACAAACAGCGACTTACATACTGAATGTAGTTATATCCAAATCTATTCCTAAGACTGCCCTAGAGTTGTGGAATGGTCGTAAAGCTAGTTTACGACATTTTCGCATATGGGGATGTCCAGTACATGTACTGAAGAATAGGAGTGGAAAGCTGGAACCTCGTTCACAAGTATGTTTATTTGTAGTGTGCCCAAAGGAAACACGAGGTGGATTATTTTATAATTCACAATAAAACAAAGTGTTTGTATTGACAAATGCAACGTTTCTTGAGGAGGATTATATGAGTAATCATAAATCTGATTGTAACATCCCTAATTTCGAATATTTAATTTTGAATATGTGGATATATAAAAAAAATGTATGATTTGAAGGGTGTAAAACGTAATTAAATGTATGTTTATTTTTATGGTTTCCAGATGGACCAGATAGAGCGGTCCAGAAAGATTGCATGAAGTGAAGAAAAAGTAGCAGTAAGTACCGCGACCCTCACCGCGACCAGAGATCGTGATGAGCTGCTCGCTGTGAAAAATTACATTTTCGGGCAGTGAGCACCGCGACCAGTCATCGCGACTACAGATCGCGCTGATTAGCTCGCGGTGAAAATGGTAAATTCTGACAGTGAGCAACGCAACCACTAGCGCTACCGTGATACCGCGAGGGGTGCTAGCGATGAAAGCGGTGGAAGCCTTCCAGTGAGTATCGCGACCAGGTGGCATGACCACAGGTCGCGATGACCGAATTTGTATAAAATAAGAAAGCTTCTCGCGGAAGCCAAAAATAGAAAGAAGAAAGAGGAACAGCGGGGGAGAAGGAAGAAAAAGAGAGAAAAGAAAGAAAGAAAAAGAGAGAAAAGAAGAAAAGAAGAAGAGGAGAAGAAGAAGAAGAAGAAGAGAAGAAGAAGAAGAAGAAGAGAAGAGAAGGAAAAAGAGAAGAAAAAAAAGGAAAGGAAGGAAAGAGAAAAGAAAAGAGAAAGGAAGGAAAAAGGGAAAGAAAAAGGAAAACGGGGAAAACCCAGAAGAAAAAAGTGTAGGAACGGTATCTAGGTTGGTGTACACCTGTTTTCGACATTTTTATGTGTTTTGATTTACATTTGAGTTTTGGATAATTTAGTACATATATGTTTATATTAGTTTTCTATTGAATAATTTCGATTTAATTGTATTTATCGTATTTTGATTATTGATTAGGTTGAAATCAATTGTTTCAGAAGTTCGAATGACCGAATCATTGAATTATTTTATGATATTGTGTATATATTTTAGTAACGTTTAAATTCGATTTGTAAATTTCAGTTGGTATATGAAAATAGTGTATTGAAACGGCCCTAGGATACGTAGACATAAAATGGACATCGGAGGTTGGTATACCAGCTGGGTTCAGTGAGCAGTACTGCACCGACATTGATATTGATATTGATGATTGATTATGTACCTCCTCATGGATTCGTCCAGGGGTAGGGAGACACGTACCTCCTCACGGATTCGTCCTGGAGTAGGGAGACACGTACCTTCCTAAGGATTCGTTCTTAGGATAGAGAGATATGTACCTCTCTAGGGTCCGAACCCTCGGTCCTAGAGTAGGGAGATACGTACCACTCTTAGGATTCGTCTTAGGGTGGGAGTTATGTTCGACAGACAGCCACTGTGGTCAAACAACCCATATTCCAGTCCTGGTTTATGTTGAGTATTCCAGAGGGCCAGAATTGAAGTGAATTGAATAATATGTTTATAAGTGAAGTTAGAAATTGATTTTATTTATACGTTTATTTTAGTAAGTGAAATTGATTGTAAAAGAAAGTGAGAATTTCATTTAGTACGACTTATTAAATTGATTTAGTTGTTTTATTACATTGATTTTATATGATTTAAATTCGTAATTGAATTGAATATGGTATTGTTTTATTTACGTACATTGAGATTTATATTATGAAAAGTTATTTATGATTTTGATACTTGAGTTTAGCGCATCGGTTTTTATCGCGCGTAGGTCACAGGGATACTGAGGAGGCCAAAGATTGAAGAGAGAGTTGCTGACAGAGACCCAGAGTCATTACATTTGGGTAGATATATAAATATATTGTTGTATAATATGTGTAGATTGCATGCATATACAGAGATTTGTAATTATGGTTTATATTTGTGTTTTGTAAGTAAATTGTTTTATGATTTCTGTTTTTCATTCTCAAAGGTTTGTAAATAATGAATTATGAATTATTTTATTTTAAACTGTTAGAAAGTCGCACTAAACGGCAGAGTGCGCATTGGATTGACAGGAGATTTGAAGTGTTGTTGTGGATTTTATTTGATTTGAGTTTTATTGAAAACAGGTTTTGGGAAATCAGAAAAACAGAGGAAACTCTGCCGAAATTTTTGAAAATAAAGTTTGATGGGCTCACTAGAAAAACATTTATAAAATACAATTCATATGATTTTCAATGGTTTTCCGTTTATAAAGTGAAATTTAAAAAGTTTTGAAAACCCAGTAACGCTCTCTGAGTCGAATCAGTCGGGTCGGGTCAGGGGGTGTTACACTCGTAGTAAGATTGTGTTAAAGGAGTTAGAACCTGGTACGACCAGTGCTCAATCAACAAGAGTTGTAGACGATGTTATAATTCCACAAATATCTGATACTCAGATAATTCCTAGTCAGGATACACTACCACCGAGGCGTAGTGGAAGGGTTGTTCGACAACCTGATCACTACTTAGGCATTGGAGAGGCACAAAGTGTCGTTTCTAATGATAGTGTGGATGATCCATTGATATTTAGACATGCAATGGAAGATTATTCTTGATTTTTTTCTATTCTCTCTTTGGGATCATTGATTTCTTTTGATGATTACAAGCTCAATTTTCGTTCTTCTTTAGCTTTAGGTTTGCTGGTCATTTTTCTGGGCAGTTTTTTAGCTTATTTTGTGCCATGGTATGTTTGTGATTTTAAGCTGAATTTTTTCCTTATTGTTGGGGTGTGATCTTCATCATCTTCTTCTTGGTGTTCTAGTTAGACCATGGTTGGTGGTTCACCAACTACTGGTGATGTAAAAAATGGTGGACTAAAGGGCTATCATGGTGGTTTTATGAAAGATTCAGATTTGGGTCTTAATATGAAGATTCAACGTATGAAGGTTCGAGAACCAGAGAAGAGAGCTGCTGGTGATGATGCATTTGACATAGCTGTTGGAGGTAGGATCTCTTGTGATGCTTCTTCAAAATTGTTGTTAAGCAAGCATCATGTTTTGCATAGTTTTAAGAATCAGATTAGTAATGGCAACATGGGCAACAAGGCATGTGCAAATGGGATTGAAGGCAAGCATGGTGATGTTCTTCATAGGGTGGTGCATGATGAGGAAGATGGCAAGCATGGTAATGTTCTTCATAGGGTGGTGCATGATGAGGAAGATGGAAATCTGGTTTTGGGTGAGAGATGTGTCAAGAATGGGCCAAAATTTGGTGCTTTTGTTTCAATTTCGGGTATTGGTAATGTTGGACATGAAATTGGAGCTAATGGGGCTTATATTGAAGGCAAGCATGGTGATGTTCTTCATGGGGTGTTGCATGTTGAAGAAGATGAAAATCTGGTTTTAGGTGAAGATAGAAATCTGGTTTTGGTTGAAAACTGTGTTAAAACTAGTTGTTTTTTAAATATTTCGGGATTGAACAAGAAGAAATGTGTGGTTGACATTGGGGAAAAGAGTGAAGACTTATTGAATGAGATCATGTGCAATGGGCAAATAATTCAAAGCATGAATGATTCTTATGGACAAGTTTTTCAAAATAAGGTGGCTAGTATTGACATTAATAGTTAAAATTGTCAAGGGAAGGTAGTTATTTCGGGATTGGAGAAGTTCGAATTTGGGCATGGAGCTGTTGGTTGTGCAAATGGGATTGAAGCCAAGCATGATGATGTTCTTCATAGGGTGTTGCATGATGAGGAAGATGGAAATCTGGTTTTGGGAGAAGGTAGAAATCTGGTTTTGGGTAAAAACTATGTGAAGGTTGGTTGTCTTTCAGCTATTTCGGGATTGGACAAGAAGAAATGTGTGGTTGACATTGGTGAAAAGAGTGAAGACTTGTTAAATGAGATCATATGCAATAGGCAAATAATTCAAAGCATGAATGATTCTCATGGACAAGTTTTTCAAAATAAGATGGCTAGTATTGATATTAATAGCCAAAATTTTCAAGGGAAGGTGGCTGTTGATGACTTTCCTTCACTAAATGAAAGTAATCAGCAAGGAATGGGTGTGATAGAGCCAAAATTTGGTGCTTTCGGTGCAATTTCGGGTATTGGTAAATTTCGGCACGAAATTGGACCATTTTCAACGCCTTCTTCCATGCATAATTATGGGCTGAAACCATCTTATGCTAAGATTGTCCAAAATTCTTCTCCTATGGCTTGTGATTCTACTTGGAAGTGTGTGATTTCAATTGTGTACGGTGATAATTGTAATGTGCGTAGGGAGGCGTTGTGGGCAGATTTAGCAGTGCGTGGGGAGGAATGAGAGAATAGTGCTTGGCTTGTGATGGGTGACTTTAATGCTATTAAGTCTTCGGTTGAGAGTGTTGGAGGCTCCACTTCTTGGCTGCAATGGAAAGACGACTTTTCTAATTGTTTAGCTAATTCCGGGCTGGATGATCTCCGATTTAATGGGTGTTTCTATACATGGTCTAATCATCGTACGATTGATCATATTCTTCGGAAGTTAGATCGAGCTTTAGTAAATTTGAAGTGGGATATTTCTTTCCGAGGTTCAGAGGCACATTTTCTCCCTTTTAGTGTTTCGGATCACTCTTCAATGGTTGTTAAGATCATGGACCTTCCTCAAAGATGGATGCCTTTTAAGTTTTTTGACTTCTGGGCTGATCATTCGGAATTCTTATCTTTGGTGGCTCGGGTTTGGGAGGACAGGGTGAATGGTTCTCCTATGTTTCAACTTTGTAAGAAGCTCAAAAGATTGAAAGTGGAGCTTAAGAAACTTAATAGGGAGTGTTTTTCTAATTTGTCTTCTCGGGTATAGCAAGCTAAGCATGGTTTGGAGTCTATTCAGAGGGATATTCAGAGGCAGCCTTTGAATGCTTCTTTACATGAAGAGGAGTCTCGGTTGGTAAAGCTTTATGGTGATTTGAGTCGAGATGAGGAGACTTTTTTAAGGCAAAAGTCTCGAGTTCAGTGGATTAATTTGGGAGATAGGAACTCAAAGTTCTTTTTTCGGTCGATGAGACAGAGATTTAGTAGGAGTAAGGTGTTATCTCTTTCTGACGAGCATGGTAATCGCGTGAAGGAGCTTAGTGAAGTTAAGTCTATGGTAATGAACTTCTTTGAGACGCTTCTTAGACAGCCTGCTGGGTGCCATAGAATTGACCATGATTTGATGAAGCGAGCTATCCCTAAGCGTATTTATGGTGATCAGTGTGCTACCTTGGGTAGAGAGGTTAGTGATGATGAAATTAAGGCGGTTCTGTTTTCTCTGAAAGATAACAAAACTCCTGGTCCGGATGGGTACAATGCTACTTTCTTCAAGAAAGTTTGGTCAGTTATTGGTGATGATGTTCTTCGTGCTATTCGTTCGTTTTTTAGCTCTAGGAGATTGCTCAAGCAAGTGAATGATGCTACGATGGTTGCACTTATTCCTAAGGTTCCCAATCCTTCTAAAGTTGGGGATTTTAGATCTATTTCATGTTATAACACTATCTACAAATGCATTGCCAAAATTATTGCGAATCGTGTTCAAATGGTGCTACCTGATGTTGTTAGTCCTTTTCAGTCGGCCTTCGTTGCTGGTAGGAGGATTAGTGATAATATCTTACTGTCGCAGGAATTGTTAAGGAACTATCATCGTGATGGGGGTCATCATAGGTGTGCGCTGAAGGTAGATTTAATGAAAGCCTATGATTCTGTGCGGTGGGATTTCTTAGTGGCTATTTTACAGATTTTAGGCTTCCCGGAGCAGATGATAGCTTGGATTTCTAGGTGTATTTCTACTCCCCGTTTCTCTATTTCTATCAATGGTGAGTTGAATGGTTTCTTTGCTAGTGGCCGAGGTTTGAGGCGGGGGATCCTATGTGCCCTTATTTATTTGTGCTTGCTATGGAGGTCTTCTCCGGGTTGATGCGTATTATGGAGCAGAAGGGTCAGTTTGCTTACCATTGGTGGTGTGGGAAGAATGGTATTTCGCATTTATGCTTTGCGGACGATCTTATGGTTTTCTGTAGGGCAGAGAGGGAGTCAGTTGCTGTGGTTAATGTTGTTCTTGGCCAGTTCCAAGCTCTTTCTGGATTGATTCATAATCCTAGCAAGAGCAATCTTTTTGTGGCTGGTGTGTCTTCTGAGATTAAGCAAGAGTTGCTTGGGATTCTAGATTTTTAGGAAGGGATATTACCTGTCAGATATCTTGGGGTTCCTCTGATTTCTACTAAGCTTATGGTAGTGGATTGTAGGGTTCTTGTCGATAGGATTGTAGCGAGAGTTAAGAGTTGGACTAGTAGGGTTCTTTCTTTTGCAGGGAGGCTTCAGCTCATTCAATCTGTATTGTTCTATATCCAGGTATATTGGTCCTCCATTTTTATCTTGCCTAAGTTAGTGGTGATTAAGGTTGAAACTACTTTGCGTAGTTTTCTTTGGAAGGGTTCAGATTTAGGTAAAGGTGGGCAAAGGTTGCGTGGTCTTCGGTGTGTTTACCGAAGGAAGAGGTTGGACTCGGTATTAAGAGTGTTCAGTGTTGGAATAAATCTGCCATAAGTAAGCATTTGTGGGCTGTCTGTAGCAATTTGAGGTTTTCTGTCTGTGTGTCGTGGGTTAGATCTACTCTGCTTAAGGGAAAGAATGTGTGGGAGGTTAGGTGCCCTGGGGATTGCTCGTGGAGTTGGAGGAAAATTCTAGGCCTTCGGTGTCTTGTGCGGCGGTTGATGCAGTTCCGGGTGGGTAATGGGGAGGATATTTCCCTTTGGTTTGATTATTGGCATCCATTGGGTCCTTTGGTGGAGCTGTTTGGGCGACGAATTATTTATGATTCTGGTCTTGGTCTTCATGCTAGAGTGGCGGATGTTATTCAGGAGAGGGATTAGGCTTGGCCTCTTTCCCTGACCGGGAATTGGATGGACATTATCAGTGGTATCCCTGATTCCTTCAAGCCTAATAACTCTCAAGCTGATACATTGTGTTGGGTTGAGGACTCTCGTGGGGCTTTCTCCATTCGTAATGCTTGGGAGGCTCTTCAGTCCCGGAAGCCAGTCGTGGATTGGTTTAGGTCCGTTTGGCATTCTAAAGCAATTCCTAGACATGCTTTCATCTTCTGGCTAGCCATTAGGGGTGCTCTTTCTACTCAGGATAAGCTTCTTATTTATGGCTTGATTCCGGCTATTCATTGTGTGTTTTGTGGAGGGAGTTATGATGATGTCCCTCATCTATTTTTTTATTGTTCTTATTCTTGTGAGGTTTGGTTTACTCTTTTAAGGAAGTGCAGATTACCTCTGCGTTCTCGGAGCTGGGAGGCTATTATTCTTTGGTCTTGTCATTTCCGCGGTAGGCAACTTTGTGGTTGGGTGGTGCGTATTATGCTTACGACTGCTGTCTATGCTATTTGGCGTGAGCGGAATGCTAGGATGCATAGCGAATTCCTTATCTGGTGTGGTACCTTTTGATGAAGACATATCTAGCATAAAGGCGAGGCAACCTGCTGATTCGAAGGGATAACTTTGAATATTCATAACGTGTGAACGGCTAGGCTTCGGGAGGCCTGTGAGTAGGTCTTTTCAAAGTTCATGATCTTATCTTCAACTGCGATGCTGGAATCAGATCCATTGGAGGCCACACGGGGAAGATATGGTTGGTTATTTCAAAGTATCCAGAAGCTGTCTTACTTTGACAATTGTTGTCTTACTTTGACAATTGTGTTCTCTTCCTTTGATAATTGTGTTGCACGTTTTTATTGAGTTCAAAGCTTCCTAGTCAACAAAATCACACCATCCTTTACTTGTTTTCGTTTCCCATGCTTGGAGGGTTGTTCCAAGACATTTCATTTTCTATTTAAACTCATTTGTAAGTCATTTAATAGGCAGAGATGAATTTCAATATAGAAATGTGAGTTTAAGTCTCTCTTGGGTTCTTTGAAGAACCTACGAACTTATCAGATTACTCTGTGGCGTTCGTACCTTGACTTATCAATCAAGTTTGCCATCCTTGATTGTGGCGTCCTCCTAATACCAAGGTTCGCACCTTCTCTATAGGTGTTGGGTCGCGGTTTCCATCCTTAAACCTGAAAGTATAACGGTCCTAGGCAGTAACATTGTTACGGGTTTCGTCACAAGTTGGCGGGGTTCGTATCATTTGGTATCAGAGAATGGTTCCGGGTTTCTTCACAAGTTGACGGGGTTCGCATCATTTGGTATCAGAGAATGGTTCCGGGTTTCGTCACAAGTTGGTGGGGTTCGTATCATTTGGTATCAGAGCTGGTTACGGGTTTCGTCAATCAAGTTGATGGGGTTCGTATCATTTGGTATCAGAGCTGGTTACAGGTTTCGTCACTAGTTGGCGGGGTTCGCATCATTTGGTATCAGAGCTGGTTACGGGTTTCCTCACAAGTTGACGGGATTCGTATCATTTGGTATCAGAGATGTTTACGGGTTTCGTCACAAGTTGGTGGGGTTCGTATCATTTGGTATCAGAGCCAAGGTTCTAGTCTCGGGTTTACTCTATCCTTATGTTTTTGTTTTCTATTCAAATCCATCGTATATTGTTGTTCGTTTGTAGTTCGTATAATTCATTATCATTTCATGTGTAATTCGTATTGTTTCACATCAATAAGTGATGACCTTGATTTGAGGGCAAATCCTTTTCAAGAGGAGGGGAATGATGAAGACATATCTAGCACAAAGGCGAGGCAACCTGCTGATTCGAAGGGATAACTTTGAATATTCATAACGTGTGAACGGCTAGGCTTCGGGAGGCCTGTGAGTAGGTCTTTTCAAAGTTCATGATCTTATCTTCAACTGCGATGCTGGAATCAGATCCATTGGAGGCCACACGGGGAAGATATGGTTGGTTATTTCAAAGTATCCAGAAGCTGTCTTACTTTGACAATTGTTGTCTTACTTTGACAATTGTGTTCTCTTCCTTTGATAATTGTGTTGCACGTTTTTATTGAGTTCAAAGCTTCCTAGTCAACAAAATCACACCATCCTTTACTTGTTTTCGTTTCCCATGCTTGGAGGGTTGTTCCAAGACATTTCATTTTCTATTTAAACTCATTTGTAAGTCATTTAATAGGCAGAGATGAATTTCAATATAGAAATGTGAGTTTAAGTCTCTCTTGGGTTCTTTGAAGAACCTACGAACTTATCAGATTACTCTGTGGCGTTCGTACCTTGACTTATCAATCAAGTTTGCCATCCTTGATTGTGGCGTCCTCCTAATACCAAGGTTCGCACCTTCTCTATAGGTGTTGGGTCGCGGTTTCCATCCTTAAACCTGAAAGTATAACGGTCCTAGGCAGTAACATTGTTACGGGTTTCGTCACAAGTTGGCGGGGTTCGTATCATTTGGTATCAGAGAATGGTTCCGGGTTTCTTCACAAGTTGACGGGGTTCGCATCATTTGGTATCAGAGAATGGTTCCGGGTTTCGTCACAAGTTGGTGGGGTTCGTATCATTTGGTATCAGAGCTGGTTACGGGTTTCGTCAATCAAGTTGACGGGGTTCGTATCATTTGGTATCAGAGCTGGTTACAGGTTTCGTCACAAGTTGGCGGGGTTCGCATCATTTGGTATCAGAGCTGGTTACGGGTTTCCTCACAAGTTGACGGGATTCGTATCATTTGGTATCAGAGATGTTTACGGGTTTCGTCACAAGTTGGTGGGGTTCGTATCACCTTTGCCTACTAATAGGTGGCTCCACCAGTCTTGGGGTTTATCTAATTCTATTTTTTTGTAACTCGCTTGTTTTGCCTTTTAGCGGGCATGTCCCTTTTGCTGTTGTTCTGGTGGTTTACTTTTGGCTTTACCCTTTGTGATAGGGTTTGTGCTTAGCTTTTTATTACTTTACTGTGTTTTGCGTTTCGGTTGGTAGGGGGCATGTTCCTTGTCTGACCTTGTGATTTTCTCGCTGGGGTATGCCCCTTTGCTTTTGTTTTGTCTTGAGATGGAGTCCATGTACTCCAACTCAGTCTGGGAACTTGTAGGCTTACCAGATGGGATAAAACCCATAAGATGTAAGTGGATCTACAAGCGTAAGAGATGAGTAGACGGGAAGGTAGAGACCTTCAAGGCAAGGCTAGTGGCTAAGGGTTACACCCAGAAGGAAGGCATTGATTATAATGAAACCTTCTCGCCAGTAGCTATGTTTAAGTCTATTAGGATACTCTTAGCCATAGCTGCCTATTTTGATTTCGAAATCTGGCAAATGGACGTTAAGATTGCATTCTTGAATGGCAATCTAGACGAGAGCATCTATATGATGCAACCAGATGGATTCGTATACCAAGATCAAAAGCAAAAGGTTTGCAAACTGCAAAGGTCCATTTATGGACTTAAGCAGTTGTTTAGATCTTGGAACATTAGGTTTGATACTGCGATCAAACCCTATGGCTTTGAGCAGAACGTTGATGAGCCTTGGGTATACAAGCGTATCATTGACAAGAAAGTAGTTTTCCTGGTCCTTTATGTAGATGATATCCTTATCATTGGGAATGACGTAGGAATATTGTCAGAGGTAAAGGGTTGGCTTGCTAACCAATTCCAAATGAAAGATTTGGGAGAGTCAAGTTATATTCTTGGGATCCGATTAATAAGGGATCGTAAGAACAAACTGTTAGCGTTGTCTCAGGCATCGTATATCGACAAGATACTTGTGCGATTCTCGATGCAGAATTCGAAGAAAGGTAGTTTACCTTCAAGGCATGGAGTTCACTTGTCTAAGGAACAGTGTCCTAAGACACCTCAAGAAATTGAGGATATGAGACGGATTTCCTATGCGTCCGCAGTGGGCAGTCTTATGTATGCTATGCTATGTACAAGACGACATCTGCTTCGTAGTGGGAGTAGCCATTAGATATCAGTCCAACTCAGGATTAGATCATTGGGTTGCTGTTAAACATATTCTCAAGTATCTTCGGAGAACGAGAAACTATATGCTTGTATATTCCCATCTGAATTTGATTCCATTGGGATATACAGATTCTGACTTTCAGTCAGACAAGGATTCAAGAAAATCCACGTCTGGGTCAGTATTCACCCTTGGTGGTGGAGCCATAATTTGGAGGAGTATCAAGCAATCTTGCATTACTGATTCCACCATGGAAGCCGAGTATATAGCATCTTGTGAAGTAGCTAAGGTGGCTGTTTGGCTCCGAAAGTTCTTGAGTGATCTGGAAGTTGTTCCAGATATGGATAAGCCCGTGACACTTTATTGTGATAATAGTGGAGTTGTGGCCAATTCCAAAGAATCAAGAAGCCACAAAAGAGGGAAGCATATAGAGAGGAAATATCATCTCATCAAAGAGATAATGCAGCGAGGAGACGTGGTCGTGACGAAGATTGCATCGCAAGATAACCTGGCTGATCCATTTACAAATACCTTGACGGCTAAAGTGTTTAAAGGTCACTTAGAGGGTCTAGGATTACGAGACATGTCCCATCTGCTTTAGTACAAGTGCGAGATTGTTGGGATTTATGCCCTAAAGCTTGTAATTGTAAATGGTTAAAGACAATAATAAGAATTATTCAGATTATCATTCAAGTTTATAAAAGTTTTATATTCAGTAATACATTCGTATTGTGCAAGAACATCCTAGATTGCAAGATGTAATCTCATAATGAGTATATAATGGTCATATACAGAGAGGATTCATTTTGAGACGTGCAATCTAAAGAGTCCGTAGAGAGCGAATAAAGCTGGGTACTTTGTTTGTCATTGATCTACTGCTGCGGTCCATTCTGTAAAGTACGGTGGTCTTATCCTAGACTGCTCATGTAGTTGACATGAGAATGGAGGCACCTTATATGATAAGATCATATAGGGCTGGTGAAGAGAGTTTTAGAAAAGATTTTGATTATCGTATAACATGCGGAATTGGGTTTCAAAATTTTTTCTTATATTGAAAACTTTTTTCAATCAGGAACAAGTTCCTGTATATACGCAGAAAAAGACTTTAGGAACTACATACCTTTTTCTTGATTTTTTTTTTCTGATTCCTCGATTTACCACTAGATCTTCCGAGCTATGACCCGCGGTCTAATAACGTGTGTGTGGGCACGTCACGGCAAGAGATGGAGGTCACGTGAAAAGAACGCAGGCCGAATCCTGCAAAAGAGGGGAGAGTTAGAAAAAACCTTTTTTTTCTTTTCTTCTCTCTTTGATGGCCTCTAGGTTAGGTTTTTTCCTAACTATATAACCTGATATGAGCCTCGTCAATTGTAACAAGATTGATACCAAAGTTCATTCTAACCTCTGGTTTGGATGGAAACCGCGACCCAACACCTATATCGAGATGTGAACCTTGGTATAAAGGAGGACGCCACAATCAAGGATGAAATACTCGATTGATAAGTCAAGGAGGAACGCCAGAGAGAATTCTGATAAGTTCCAGTTAGTTCTCAAAGAACAAAGAGAAAACTCTCTCTATTTTCATTCAAAATCGAAAAGTGCCATTCTTACATCCATTAATATCCTTATATAATGAAACCCTAAAACAAAGGAAAGGAAACAAGCTAGCCATTAAGGCCTTACAAATAGAAAACTAGAATGGCCATAATTGCCTTACAAATGGACCAAAACTAAAACAAACAACTATTAAATCAAGCCCAAACCGAAATTATGCCAAGCTTTCTCTTATTCGGCCCACTCAATTGCCTTGATGATGTTAATCAAGCCTTGGTCTTCATGTGGGTTCATCTTGGGCTTTAATAATTCATAATCAACCCATGTGTCTTGAATTAGGCCATTGAGTGCTTCTTTGAATCTCTTAGCCCTTGCCCTTGTTATTGGCCCAACCGGAACACGCAATGGATCCCTTGGTGCAGCTCCCTTATTCTCATTATAACCCTTATATAGTAGTCCTTTAGGGTTTTAATTTGACCAAGTCAAAATAGAATTCTAAATCCTATTTATTTTTAGTCTCCCTAAAGACTTGAATCTGTGACCTTTTGGACTATTAAAATAATATAATTCTTTTAATTCTTTTGTCCTAATAATTATTTAATCACATGACCTCATATTTAATAAATAGAATTAATAATTATTAATTTCTATTATTTTATTAAATATTTAATTAATTAAATAATCACATTATTTAATTATTCTCTTTTATTTAAATCGCATTACTTTCGTAACACTATTAATTGGATCATCCAATTAATCTACCGTGACCCTCATTACCAACAACCATAAGGGCTAGTAAGGGGAGCTAATGGACCCACAGTTTTGAGCTCCAATAATACTTAGTAATATTAATTAAAACTCTTTAATTAATATTTCACGATTATTAACCACGGAGTTATTCCACTAAAAACCCGAGGCTGCACTCTCAGAACTGTAGACGTGTTTATACAATCTGAAGTCTCAGTGTCCATTGATATAGCTAATTGCATATAGTGTGATCCTCCACAAATAGTTCATAACTAGAGCTGGGTCATAAAGTCCGTTATACCCCTCTAAAAATATCTTTTCCTTTAAGTACCATTGATTCTCTAATGAACAATTAAATCCTGTCTTCCTCACGGAAGAAGGAGAGCGCTCATAATCGTTCAAGCCCCGAATCAACCCTTAAGAGAACTACTCATCTACTTCAATCAAGAAGGAGTGGATTCCACTATTATGTACAAACCTTCACAGCCACAAGCCAAACCGCAGCTCCAAGATACGGAGGTATTGGTCGAGATTCTCATCAACCTCACTCATGGTAAATCAAAAGCCACGATCTAACCTGAAGGAGTCGATAAGACACTCGGGATTAAGATCACCTAAATAGCCATCGTTTATCGATTATATATGAATCTTATCTACTAACCGATCTTGGTGAGAGATTCATATAAATCATAGCCCAGTCCTATATGATCTCATCATATAAGGTGCCTCCATTCTCATGTCAACTATATGAGCGGTCTAGGATAAGACCACCGTACTTTACAGAATGGACCGCAGCAGTAGATCAATCACAAACAAAGTACCCAGCTTTGTTTGCTCTCTACAGACTCTTTAGATTGCACGTCTCAAAATGAATCCTTTCTGTATATGACCATCATTTACTCATTATGATATTACATCTTGCAATCTAGGATGTTCTTGCACAATACGAATGTATTATTGAATATAAAACAATTTATGAACTTGAATGATAATCTGAATAATTCTTATTGTTGTCTTTAACCATTTACAATTACAAGCTTTAGGGCATAAATCCAACAATCTCCCACTTGCACTAAACCAGTTAGGACATGTCTCGTAATCCTAGACCCTCTAGGTGACCTTCAACCACTTTAGCCATCAAAGTCTTTATAAATGGATCAGCCAGGTTATCTTGCGATGCAATCTTCGTCATGACCACGTCTTCTCGCTCCACTATCTCTTTGATGAGATTTTTTTTGGATAATGTAAGTATATTAACCAAAGAGACAAAACAAAAGCAAAGGGGCATACCCCAGCGAGAAGATCACAAGGTCAGACAAGGGACAAGCCCCCTACCAACCGAAACTCAAAAAACAGCAAAGCAATAAAAGCTAAGCACAAACCCTGTCATAGGGTGCAGCTAAAAGAAACCATCAAACCGACAGCAAAAGGAACAAACCCCCTAAAAGGCAAAACAAACGAATTACAAAAAATAGAATCAGATAAACCCCAAGACTGGTGTAGCCACCTATTAGTAGGAGAAGGCACCACACCAGATAAGGAATTAAGACGCATACAAACATCTTTAACAATGGAACGAACAACCACGAAAACAGGTTTAGGTAACTCGCCATGCATCCTAGCATTCCGCTCGCGCCAAATAGCATAGACAACAGCCGCAAACATAATACGCACCACCCATCCACGAAGATGCCGACCACGGAAATGGCAAGACCAAAGAATAGTAGCCTCCCAGCTCCGAGCACGAAGAGATAATCTGCACTTTCTTAAAAGAGCAAACCAAACCTCACAAGAATAAGAACAATCAAAAAAGAGATGAGGGACATCCTCACAACTCCCTCCACAAAACACACAATGAATAGCCGGAATCAAGCCATAAACAAGAAGCTTATCCTGAGTAGAAAGAGCACCCCTAATGGCCAGCCAGAAGATGAAAACATGTCTAGGAATTGATTTAGAATGCCAAACGGACCTAAACCAATCCACCGCTGGCTGCCGGGACCGAAGAGCCTCCCAAGCATTACGAATAGAGAAAGCCCCCCGAGAGTCCTTAACCCAACACAAAGTATCAGCTTGAGAGTTATTAGGCCTGAAGGAATCAGGGGTACCACTGATAATGTCCATCCAATTCCCGGTCAGGGAACGAGGCCAAGCCCAATCCCTCCCCTGAATAACATCCGCCACCCTAGCATGAAGACCAAAACCAGAATCATAAATAATCTGACGCCCAAACACCTCCACCAAAGGACCCAACGGATGCCAATAATCAAACCAAAGGGAAATATCCTTCCCATTACCCACCCGAAACTGCATCAATCGCCGCACAAGACACCGAAGTCCAGAATTTTCCTCCAACTCCACGAGCAATCCCCAGGGCACCTAACCTCCCACACATTCTTTCCCTTAAGCAGAGTAGATCTAACCCACAAGACCCAGACAGAAGACCTCAAATTGCTACAGGCAGCCCACAAATGCTTACTTATGGCAGCTTTATTCCAACACTCAACGCTCTTAATACCGAGCCCACCCTCTTCCTTTGGTAAACACACCGAAGACCATGCAACCTTTGCCCCACCTTTACCTAAATCTGAACCCTTCCAAAGAAAACTACGCAAAATAGTTTCAACCTTAATCACCACTGACTTAGGCAAGATAAAAATGGAGGACCAATACACCTGGACCAATACAGATTGAATGAGCTAAAGCCTCCCTGCAAAAGAAAGAACCCTACTAGTCCAACTCTTAATTCTCGCTACAATCCTATCAACAAGAACCCTACAATCCACTGCCATAAGCTTAGTAGAAATCAAAGGAACCCCAAGATATCTAACAGGTAATACCCCTTCCTGAAAACCAAGAATCCCAAGCAACTCTTGCTTAATGTCAGAAGACACACCAGCCACAAAAAGATTGCTCTTGCTAGGATTAGGAATCAACCCAGAAAGAGCTTGGAACTGACCAAGGACAGCATTAACCGCAACAACTGACTCCCTCTCTGCCCTACAGAAAACCATAAGATCATCCGCAAAGCATAAATGCGAAATACCAATCTTCCCACACCGCCAATGGTACGCAAACTGACTCTCCTGCTCCATAATATACATCAACCCCGAGAAGACCTCCATAGCCAGCACAAATAAATAGGGGGACAAAGGATCCCCTTGCCTCAAATCTCGGCTACTAGTAAAGAAACCATTCAACTCGCCATTGATAGAAATAGAGAAACGGGGAGTAGAAATGCACTCAGAAATCCAGGCTATCATCTGCTCCGGGAAGCCTAAAATCTGTAAAATAGCCACTAAGAAATCCCACCGCACAGAATCATAGGCTTTCATTAAATCTACCTTCAGCGCACACCTAGGATGACCCCCATCACGATGATAGTTCCTTAACAATTCCTGCGACAGTAATATATTATCACTAATCCTCCTACCAGCAACGAAGGCCGACTGAAAAGGACTAACAACATCAGGCAGTACCATCTGAACACGATTCGCAATAATTTTGGCAATGCATTTGTAGATAGTGTTACAACACGAAATAGGCCTAAAATCCCCAACCGTAGAAGGATTAGGAACCTTAGGAATAAGAGCAACCACAGTAGCATTCACTTGCTTGAGCAATCTCCCGGAGCTAAAAAACGAATGAATAGCACGAAGAACATCATCACCAACAACAGACCAAGCTTTCTTGAAGAAAGTAGCATTATACCCATCCGGACCAGGAGCTTTATTATCTTTTAAAGAGAACAAAACTGCCTTAATTTCAACTTCACTAACCTCTCTACCCAAGGTAGCACACTGATCACCAGAAATACGCTTCGGGAGAGCCCGCCTCACTAAATCAAGGTCAATCCTAGGGCATCCAGCAGGCTGTCTCAGAAGTGTCTCAAAGAAGTTCACCACCGTTGATTTAACTTCACTAGGCTCCTCCACACGATTACCATGCTCATCGGTAAGAGATAATACCTTACTCCTACTACATCTTTGTCTCATCGATCGAAAAAAGAACTTAGAATTCCTATCTCCCAAATTAATCCACTGAACCTGGGACTTTTGTCTCAAAAAACTCTCCTCATCTCTACTCAAGTCACCATAAAGCTTCACCAACCGAGACTCCTCCTCATGTAAAGAAGCGTTCGTAGGCTGCCTCTGAATATCCCATTGCACAGACTCTAAATCATGTTTAGCTTGCTGCACCCTAGAAGACAAGTCAGAATAACACTCCCTATTAAGTTTCTTAAGCTCTACTTTCAATCTTTTTAGCTTCTTACATAGCTGAAACATAGGAGACCCATCCACCCTGTTCGCCCAAACCCGATCCACCAAGGATAAAAATTCTGGATGATCCGCCTAGAAATAAAAAAACTTAAAAGGAACCCGTCGCCGAGGGAGATCCACAATCTTAACAATCATAGGAGAGTGATCAGAAACACTAGAAGGAAGAAAATGCGCCTCTGAACCTCGAAAGGAAATATCCCAATTAGAAGAAGAAACTCTACAATGGATAACTTGTTCAGAAGATCCGACAACCAAAACAGTAACATCGAACGGATTCCAACAAACCCAAATCCTCCCCAAAGAGGAAAAATTATAATTGCACTCCACCTTCCAAGACCGGTCAATGGTATTAAGAATAACATCTTTATTTTTCTCCAGAACTTTCGTTTCCACTAAACCACACAAAGACAATTTCTCATCTTTAATCAAATTGCGAACCTCTCTTTGCTTCAAGGGGTTATTAAGACCCCTAATATTCCAGCACCCAAAAATCATAATAAATATACAAAGATAAGAAAAAACCCCCACAAATCTATCTCCACTTACCCCCCTTAGGGGAGGAGTGCTTCTTATTCTTCTTACCCTTACTACTGTAACCTTTCTTCTTCTTTTTCTTTTCCAGAGAATCCTTAACTTTTGAAGCCAAAGCATTACGAGGAGGGCTAGAATCACTACCATCCTCACCATGACCAGCCTCATCATTACCACAAATAGCACCCCCATCATCACAAAGAGCATCCTTGTCATCAACATAACCATTAGCCCCATCCTTACAAAGAACAGCCCCTGCATCACAAACAGTGTCCAAAATTGCTAAATGAGTACCCTCTTCCATTACTTCCAAATTCAGAGTATGGTCATTGCCCTCCATTGGTACTAAATTAAGATGATTATCAACATTTTCCACAAGCGGAACACTAGCACTATTCCCCATAGTAGATAATTCTCCGCCCTTGTTCTTTTTTTTAACCTCAACCCAAACCGGTCGTTTAGGCCCCAACGAGTCTTCGTGCCTCTTCTTCATATCATGAACATCAACCCCTCCATTTCCGGTAACCATATTCACATTGTCACCCAAATCTTGAACGCTTTGTTTACATATACCCGGCGCATGCCCAAACACCTTACAAATATTACACCTAGAAGGAAGCCACTCATAAACAGCATAAATAGTTTTCCACTCCCCATTAGCACATTGAATATCAAACTCATTAATGACATCCTTCGAAGCATCAATCTCAACACACACACGAGCAAAGCTAAGACGTTTCCTAGCTAAAGTAATGTGATCGGCATGCAATGGAATGCCCAAAGCACTAACTACAAAACTCAGGCCCTTAGAAGTCCAATATTCAAACAGAAGATTGTAAAGTTTAACCCATACAGGAATATTGCGTAACTCATCTTTAGACAAGGATAAACTAGGCTGCCACCGTTTAAGAACAAGCAATTTATTCACTATATGCCATGGACCTTTTTCAATAACTTCACAAGCATGGTCAAGACTATCAAACTTGAAAATAAAGAACTCTTGTTCCGAAGATAAAACTTCTTTAAGGCCAAACCTACCCCAAATTTTATGAACTACTGAATTCACTACGGGGAAAGGAATTCTCTTATCCACAAAGTACCCTATCAAGGAAGTTCTCCATTCTTCACTTCCCTCAATAGCTACCTCAACTGGAGGGCTAACTTTAATTCTTCCATTTTCTTCAGTTGGTTTAAAATATTGTAAGGATTCAAAGGTAGAAGATCGTACCTCACAAGCAATAGGAGAAGAATTCTGGACAGCCTTAGCATAAGATGGTTTCAGCCCTTGATCATGCATGGAAGAAGGTGTTGAAAATGGTCCAAGATCAGCCCCTCCTTGTCGAAAGCTACCAAGACCCGAAATTGAACCCAAAGCACTCGATTTCGGTCCAATTACGCCCACATCAGACCCAAAATGCAAGTTACCAAGCTTTTCCTTTCTATGATCATCTCTTGCAAGCCCAAATCCACCATAATTCGAAGGTGATTCAATAACATTAATCCTTGGCCCATCTAATTTTGTGGAATCAGTCCCATTAGCTCCAATACCCGAAATTGAGCCCAAAGCACCAAAGTTTGACTCTATTACCCCTATTCCTTGCTGACTAGTATTATTTAGTGAAGGAAAGTCATCACCAACCACCTTCCTTTGACAATTTTGGCTATTAAGGTCAATACTAGCCACCTTATTTTGAAAAACTTGTCCATGAGAATCATTCATCATTTGAATTAATTGCCCATTGCACATGATCTCATTCAACAAGTCTTCACTCTTTTCATCAATGTCAACCATAGTTTTCTTCTTGTCCAATCCCGAAATTGTTGAGAGACAACCAGCCTTAACATGGTTTTCACCCAAAACCAGATTTCTACCTTCACCCAAAACCAGATTTTCATCTTCTTCATCATGCAACACCACATGAAGAACATCATCATGCTTGGATTCAATCCCATTTACACAACCAACAGCTCCATGCCTATCATGTGTTGTTTTATTTGATTGCAATCCCGAAACAGTAGCAAAACAACCATCCTTTGAGCAATTCTCACCCAAATTCGGACTTCTTCCTTCTACAGCACCAATACCATGAGGCAAATTCGAAGGAACAAGTTTTGTAGACACGCAACACCCGAAAACATCCTTAATATCACCATCTATCAGCCCCAAAATAGAATGAGTTGTTGAAGACAAGTTGGAAACATGGTCTCCATCCTTCTTCACACCACCAGCAGTAGAAATTCGGGTTTGATCTACCAAAACCCTACCTTTCTTCATTCCAATGGACATTAAAGAAGAAACATGGTATTCACCCTTCTTCACACCACCAGCAGCTAATGAATCACCAACCATGACACCAACCAACACACCAAGAAGAAGATAGCAGTCACAAACCAACAATAAGAAAAAAACACAACACAAACTCACAACAAACAAAGCACCATTGGAATGAACCAGCAAACTTAAATCTAAAGAAGAATGAAAATTGAGCTTGTGATCTATCAAAAGAAATCAATAATGATCACAAAGAGAGAATAGAAAAAAAATCAAGAAGAACACTAAAAAATATTCTAGAGAGAAGGCAGAGCATTTTCTCTCTCTAAACAAAACGAGTCGCGTTTATTTATTTTCGTGTCTCTTTGATGAGATGATATTTACACTCTATATGCTCCCTCTTTTGTGGCTTCTCGGTTCTTTGGAATTGGCCACAGCTCCACTATTATCACAATAAAGTGTCATTGGCCTATCCATATCTGTAACAACTTCCAGATCACTCAAGAACTTTCGGAGCCAAACAGCCTCCTTAGCCGCTTCACAAGCTGCTACATACTCGGCTTCCATAGTGGAATCAGCAATGCAAGATTACTTGATACTCCTCCAAATTATGGCTCTACCACCAAGGGTGAATACTAACCCAGACGTGGATTTCCTTGAATCCTTGTATGACTGAAAGTCAGAATCTGTATATCCCAATGGAATTTAATTCGGATAGGAATATACAAGCATATAGTTTCTCGTTCTCCGAAGATACTTGAGAATATGCTTAAGAGCAACCTAATGATCCAATCCTGGGTTGGACTGATATCTACTGGCTACTCCCACTGCTAAGCAGATGTCAGGTCTTGTGCATAGTATAGCATACATAAGACTGTCTACTGCAGACGCATAGGGAATTCGTCTTATATTCTCAATTTCTTAAGGTGTCTTAGGACACTGTTCCTTTGACAAGTGAACTCCATGTCTTGAAGGTAAACTACCTTTCTTCTAGTTCTGCATGGAGAATCACACAAGTATCTTGTCAATATACGATGCTTGAGACAACGCTAATAGTTTGTTCTTACGATCCCTTTTCAATTGGATCCCAAGAACATAACTTGCCTCTCCTAAATCTTTCATTTGGATTTGGTTAGCAAGCCAACCCTTTACCTCCGACAATGTTCCTATGTCATTCCCAATGAGTAGGATATCATCTACATAAAGGACCAGGAAAACTACTTTCTTGTCATTGATGCTCTTGTATACACAAGGCTCATCAACGTTCTGCTCAAAGCCATAGGTTTTGATCGCAGTATCAAACCTAATGTTCCAAGATCTAGACGCCTGCTTAAGTCCACAAATAGACCTTTGCAGTTTGTAAACCTTTTGCTCTTGATCTTGGAATACGAATCCCTCTGGTTGCGTCATATAAATGCTTTCGTCTAGATTGCCATTCAAGAATGCAGTCTTGACGTTTATTTGCCAGATTTCGTAATCGAAATAGGCAGGTATGGATAAGAGTATCCTAATAGATTTAAACATAGCTACTGGCTAGAAGGTTTCATCATAATCAATGCCTTCCTTCTGGGTGTAACCCTTAGCCACTAGCCTTGCCTTGAAGGTCTCTACCTTCCCGTCTACTCCTCTCTTACGCTTGTAGATCCACTTACATCCTATAGGTTTTATCCCATCTGGTAAGTCTACAAGTTCCCAGACTGAGTTGGAGTACATGGACTCCATCTCGAGATTCATGGCTTTTAGCCATTCCTCTTTGTCAGAATCTTCCATTGCATGTCTAAATGTCAATGGATCATCGACACTATCATTAAAAACGACACCCTGTGCCTTTCCAATGCCTAAGTAGTGATCAGGTTGTCGAACGACCCTTCCACTATGTCTCAGCGGTAATGTATCCTGACTAGGAATTATCTGACTATCAGATGTTTGTAGAATAATAATATTGTCTACAACTCTTGTTGACTGAGCATTGGTCGTACCAGGTTCTAGCTCTTTTAACACAATCTTATTATGAGGTTTATGATTACTCATATAATCCTCCTCAAGAAACGTTGCATTTATCGATACAAACACTTTATTTTCTTGTGGATTATAAAAGAATCCATCTCGTGTTTCCTTTGGGTACCCTACAAATAAACATGTGAACGAGGTTCCAGCTTTCCACGCCTATTCTTCAGTACATGTACTGAACATCCCCATATGCGAAAATGTCGTAAACTAGCTTTACGACCATTCCACAACTCTAGAGGAGTCTTAGGAACAGACTTGGATGAAACTACATTCAGTATGTTAGTCACTGTTTGTAGTGCATATCCCCAAAAAGAATATGGTAATGATGAGAAACTAATCATAAATCTCACCATTTCCATCAGGGTTCTATTTCTCCTCTCCGCAACACCATTCTGCTGTGGTGTAGCTGGAGCTGTGAGTTGGGATACTATCCCATGCTCAACCATGTAGTCTTCAAACTCTCGGTCGAGATACTCACCCTCACGATCCGATCGTAGTGATTTGATTGTTTTGCCTAATTGGTTTTCAACTTCAGCTCGGAATTCTTTGAACCTTTCAAAAGTTTCCAACTTACGTTGAATTAGGTAAACCTACACGTATCTAGAGTAGTCATCAATAAATGTTACATAATACTGATAACTACCTCTAGCTCTAACATTCATTGGTCCGCAGACGTCTGAATGTATAAGCTCAAGTGGTTGTGTGACTCTAATCCCTTTTCTTATAAAAGGTCTCTTGGTCATCTTACCCTCCAGACAAGATTCACAGACAGGTAAGGTACCGATCTCTAACTGACTTGAAGATCCATTTTTTACTAGTCTGTTTATCCTATCAAGGTTTATATGTCCAAGTCTTAGATGCCATAGATACGTGTCATCAACTGGAGAAATATTTTGTCGCTTTGTTTTAGGTTTTTCAACTTTAAACAATTCAGTATTAAGCAATGTTGTATGCATTAACGGTATTAAAACATACAAGTCATTTTCATTTATTTCAGAACAATCATTCATTTCATTTCTTAAAATGATAACTGATTTATCATTTAAAAAACTTTATGAAACTTTTTCATGTAATCTGGATACAGAAATCAAATTCCTTGTAAATCCAGGAATGAAACATACATTGTTCAATAAAAGAAAATTAATAATTATTTGTAGTCTAACTACTCCCACTGCTCGTGCTGGAATGACATCCCCTGTTCCAACGTGCATAGTAAAGGACCCCTCCTACAACTTTTTTCAATAATCATTCCAATGTAAAGAAGAACAAAATTAGTTAGTGCCCCTGAATCTACTATTCAAGGTGAAGAATCATCTTCCACTAAACAAAATTTAATGATAAGTAAATCTGATTTACTTTTCACTTTCTTCTTATTTGAGAGCTGCTCGAGGTACTGTAGACAGTTCCTCTTCCAATGACCAACCTTTATGCAATGGAAACATTTTTCCTTTTACTTAGTCAGTCGTGGTGCTCTTTATTTTGGGCATAGCCTTTACTTTACCAGTAGACCTCTTCGTTTTCTTGAAACAGAAGAAGATGGCTTAGCAACATTTGCTTTGCTGGTCTTACCCTTGGTAATTGGTAATGTGTTGGTTATAGGCTCTGGAGGACATTCCTCCATAAGCACAGATTTAAGGTCTATGCTGACCATGATTGCGTTCATGTTGGTTCCACTTAATAAAGTTATCCCGGTTAATGTTTCGTTTGCGAGGAAATAATAATGCAGAAGATAACGCTGATATTTAAAGACATAAATCTAAATTAATATCATTCATTTCATACATTCATATCAAATGCTATAGTTCGGCATAAAATTAAACATGATGCATGAACATATTTTAATGAACTAAAAAATCCTTAAAATTAGTTTCTATGCCACGATAATCCAACATCCCACAAGTAAGTGTCTAGGTAGGCTAGGTCAAAACCCTGCATGTTAGATTGAGACATTCTCAATCGGATAATACACCAGAATAACTTTTTATTCTTATATTGTCCAACCATCGCTTTGATTTAGTCAGGACAATAAATTAACAACTTAATTAAGTCCTTTATGAGTGTGACCCATCGTTTCAGAATTCATGAACTTAACTTGAGAGTGCCTAGGTAGGCTAGGTCAGTCCTAAAATACATTCCGAAAACCTATCCGTTAGGAAGTCAACCTTGGTATTGACTCTTGTGGACACCCTCCGTAGGGAGGAAGAAAGCAAAGCCGTCACGAGGCGCCACTCAAGCCTCACGGTGTTGAACTAACAATGGAGACTGCGGGATATAATGTCATATATCCCTCTCTCACTCACTATTTGTAATTTAGGATTTTCTTTAAATTAAAAGTTTCTAAAACTCTATGTTTCTAGTTTTTACTTAGATTCTACGGCTAATATAAAATCTAAGTTTACTAGTTATAATAAATTATTCAATTTTAACTCTTAAAATATAATTTATTTTTTCAATTTCTAATTTACATAAACTATTTAAATAAACTAGAAATTAAATGTGAAATTACCAAGTTTTAACTATTAAAACTAAATCACATTATTTGGTCCAATTATGTTATTAATGTTTAATCAAATTAAATATAACATTAAATGAACCTAACTAATCTAATTAAACACTTTAATATATAGATTAGTTATTAATGAGACTTACCAAGTTTTTACTCCTAAAAACTAATCTCATTATTTGATTCTTTTTAATCAAGTAATTAATCTAATTAATCTTAAAGAATCTAACTAATCACTTTAATTAAACACTTTAATATAGATTAGTTATTAATGAGATTTACCAAATATAAAAACTAATCTCATTATTTGGTTCTTTTTAATTAAGTAATTAATCTTATTAATCTTAATTAATGTAAGAACCTAACTAATCTTTTTAATTAAACTCTTTAATTTGTTGATTAGTTAATTAATGGATATTACCAAGTTTTTACTCCTAAAAACTAAATCCATTATTTAATTGCCATTTATGAAATTGTTTCCTATTTGAATCACATTAAAATAAAACAATATAATATGACAATTATGCATGACATATTATTATGCATGTGTAGGCACACCTAATCTAGATGACATTCATATGTATGACAATGCTTTAACATCTATATAATCATCACATGAAAATAAATAAAGCATACGTAATTGACCGAGTGACATGGGTTATATAACTTAAACAACTCTAAGTACAATTGTATTTCCAAGGCATTCCTTGGTCTTCAAGAGTTCTTCTTCAAGTTGAATTCTTCTTGTCTTCGTTTTCCTAATCAAGTCAAAACAAAACCCTAAACAACCCTAACGCATGTGAAAGTGTGGCTGCCAGCAGCGTAGCCACATGCACGCAAGGTGCGCATGAGCCGTGCTTTCGCGCTCGTTCTTGGGTCGTTTCGCCCACGTTTTTCCCTCCAATTTTTTGCACTTTCTTCAGAAAATATTCAACAATATTTTCCCAGAAAAATCAGCAAAAAATCGTTCGTAAAAAACACGAAAAACGGCCCCAGCGCAAACGCGACAGCAGTCGCGGCCGCTGGGCGAGCGCGCTGGCTGGGCGCGCGCGGCCGCTGGGGCGCGCGACTGCTAGCGCTCTAGCGCGAGCGTGCTCGCGCGCTAGCGGCCGTTGCCCTTGGGGCTGTGTAATCGTTTTTTTTTTTTTTTTCCGTTTCTTCTTCGCATCATCCGCTTCTTCGACTCTTCGTAGGGCAAATCGATTACAAGAATAACAATAAGAAAAATATATACAAAAAAAACTTTTGCCATAAACAATTGGCCAAAAAATAAAAATTCACCATATAATTAACGACCGACTACGCTTTTAAAATTATACAATCAAATTATATAACAATAAAAACAAATCATACATTCTAGATTTGTGCCTTCACAATAATATATCACAGATGAAGAATCAAAAAGAAAAAATAAAAATAAACAAGAAATATGTAGTTTTTCTTTTTCTTTTGCGTATATACAAAAACTTAGAACCAAAGGCTCTGATACCAATTGAAGGGAGTTTTAGAAAGGATTTTGATTATCGTATAAAATGCGGAATTGGGCTCCAATAATACATAGTAATATTAATTAAAACTCTTTAATTAATATTTCACGATTATTAATCTCAGAGTTATTCCACTAAAAACCCGAGGCTGCACTCTTAGAACTGTAGACGTATTTATACAATCTGAAGTCTCAGTGTCCATTGATATAGCTAATTGCATATAGTGTGATCCTCCACAAATAGTTCATAACTAGAGCTGGGTCATAAAGTCCGTTATACCCCTCTAGAAATATCTTTTCCTTTAAGTACCATTGATTCTCTATTGAACAATTAAATTCTGTCTTCCTCACGAAAGAAGGAGAGCGCTCATAATCGTTCAAGCCCCAAATCAACCCTTAAGAGAACTACTCATCTACTTCAATCAAGAAAGAGTGGATTTTACTATTGTGTACAAACCTTCCCAACCACAAGCCAAACTGCAGCTCCAAGATATGGAGGTATTGGTTGAGATTCTCATCAACCTCACTCATGGTAAATCAAAAGCCACGATCTAACCTGAAGGAGTTGATAAGACACTCAGGATTAAGATCACCTATAAATAGCCATCGTTTATCGATTATATATGAATTTCATCTACTAACGGATCTTAGTGAGAGATTCATATAAATCGTGGCCCAATCCTATATGATCTCATCATATAAGGTGCCTTCATTCTCATGTCAACTATATGAGCGGTCTAGGATAAGACCACCGTACTTTACAGAATGGACCGCAGCAGTAGATCAATCACAAACAAAGTACCCAGCTTTGTTCGCTCTCTACGGACTCTTTAGATTGCACGTCTCAAAATGAATCCTCTCTGTATATGACCATCATATACTCATTATGAGATTACATCTTGCAATCTAAGATGTTCTTTCTCAATACGAATGTATTATTGAATATAAAACATTTTATGAACTTGAATGATAATCTGAATAATTCTTATTATTGTCTTTAACCATTTACAATTACAAGCTTTAGGGCATAAATCCCAACAACTGGGCCACGATTTATATGAATCTCTCACCAAGATCCGTTAGTAGATGAGATTCATATATAATCGATAAACAATGGCTATTTATAGGTGATCTTAATCCTGAATGTCTTATCGACTCTTTCAGGTTGGATCGTGGCTTTTGATTTACCATGAGTGAGGTTGATGAGAATCTCGACCAATAACTCCGTATCTTGGAGTTACAGTTTGGCTTGTGGCTGGGAAGGTTTGAACACAATAGTGGAATCCACTCATTCTTGATTGAAGTAGATGAGTAGTTCCCTTAAGGGTTGATTCGGGGCTTGAACGATTATGAGCGCTCTCCTTTTTTCGTGGGAAGACAGGATTTAATTGTTCATTAGAGAATCAATGGTACTTAAAGGAAAAGATATTTCTAGAGGGGTATAATGGACTTTATGACCCAGCTCTAGTTATAAAATATTTGTGGAGGATCACACTATATGCAATTAGCTATATCAATGGACACTGAGACTTCAGATTGTATAAATACGTCTACAGTTCTAAGAGTGCAGTCTCGGGTTTTTAGTGGAATAACTCTGAAGTTAATAATCCTGAAATATTAATTAAAGAGTTTTAATTAATATTACTATGTATTATTGGAGCTCAAAACTGTGGGTCCATTAGGTCCCCTTGCTAGCCCTTATGGTTGTTGGTAACGAGGGTCACGGTAGATTAATTGGATGGTCCAATTAATAGTGTTACGAAAGTAATGCGATTTAAATAAAAGAGAATAATTAAATAATGTGATTATTTAATTAATTAAATATTTAATAAAATAATAGAAATTATTAATTATTAATTATTAATTCTATTTATTAAATATGAGGTCATGTGATTAAATAATGACTAGGACTAAAGAATTAAAATAATTAGATTATTTTAATAGTCCAAAAGGTCACAGGTTCAAATCTTTAGGGAAACTAAAAATATATAGGATTTAGAATCCTATTTTGACTTGGTCAAACTAAAACCCTAAAGGACTACTATATAAGTGTTATATAGTTATGAAAAACCGAACCTAGCACACAAGTGAAAAAGAAAGAGAATTTGACCACCAAAGAGAGAAGAAAAGGAAAAAAAAAGGTTTTTTCTGACTCTCCCCTCTTTTGTCTGATTCGGCCGGCGTTCTTTGCACGTGACCTCCATCTCTTGCCGTGACGTACCCATACACACGTTGTTAGACCGTGGGTCATAGTTCGGAAGATCTGGTGGTAGATCGAGAATCAGAAAAAAGAAAAAGATATGTAGTTTCTAAAGTCTTTTTCTGCGTATATACAGGAACTCGATCCTGATTGAAAAAGGTTTTCAATATAAGAAACATTTTTGAAACCCAATTTCGCATGTTATACGATAATCAAAATCTTTTCTAAAACTCCCTTCACATCAGGTGGCACCATTTGAACACGATTCGCAATAATTTTGGCAATGCATTTGTAGATAGTGTTACAACACGAAATAGGTCTAAAATCCCCAACTTTAGAAGGATTGGGAACCTTAGGAATAAGCGCAACCACCATAGCATTCACTTGCTTGAGCAATCTCCCGGAGCTAAAAAACGAACGAATAGCACAAAGAACACCATCACCAACAACAGACCAAGCTTTCTTGAAGAAAGTAGCATTGTACCCATCCGGACCAGGAGCTTTGTTATCTTTTAGAGAGAACAAAACCTCCTTAATTTCATCATCGCTAACCTCCCTACCCAAGGTAGCACATTGATCATCAAAAATACGCTTAGTAAGAGCTCGCCTCATCAACTCATGGTCAAGTATAGGGTACCCTGCTGGCTGTCTAAGAAGCGTCTCAAAGAAGTTCACCACCATAGACTTAACTTCACTAGGTTCCTCCACACGATTACCATGCTCATCAGAAAGAGATAACATCTTACTCCTACTAAATCTTTGTCTCATCGACCGAAAAAAGAACTTTGAGTTCCTATCTCCCAAATTAATCCACTGAGCTTGGGACTTTTGCCTCAAAAAACTCTCCTCATCTCGACTCAAATCACCATAAAGCTTTACCAACCGAGACTCCTCCTCATGTAAAGAAGCATTCAAAGGATGCCTCTAAATATCCTTCTGAATAGACTCCAAACCATGCTTAGCTTGTTGTACCCGAGAAGACAAATCAGAAAAACACTCCCTATTAAGTTTCTTAAGCTCCACTTTCAATTTTTTGAGCTTCTTACAAAGTTGAAACATAGGAGAACCATCCACCCTGTCCTCCTAAACCCGAGCCACCAAAGATAAGAATTTCGAATGATCAGCCCAGAAGTCAAAAAACTTAAAAGGCACTCGTCTTTAAGGAAGGTCCACGATCTTAACAACCATTGGAGAGTGATCCGAAATACTGGAATGAAGAAAATGTGCCTCTGAACCTCAGAAAGAAATATTCCACTTCAAATTTACCAAAGCTCGATCTAACTTCCGAAGAATAGAATCAACCGTACGATGATTAGACCATGTATAGAAACACCCATTAAATCGTAGATCATCCAGCCCGAAATCAGCTAAACAATTAGAAAAGTCGTCTTTCCATTGCAGCCAGGAAGTGGAGCCTCCAACACTCTCAACCGAAGACTTAATAGCATTAAAGTCACCCATCACAAGCCAAGCATTATTCTCCCATTCCTCCCCACGCACCACTAAATCTGCCCATAACGCCTCCCTACACACATTACAATTATCACCGTACATAATCGAAATCACACACTCCCAAGTAGAATCAACAGAGGAAACTTTGCAATGAATAATTTGCCCAGAAGAACCGATAACCAAAATAGAAACATCAAAAAGATTCCAACAAACCCAAATCCTCCCCAAAGAAGAAGAATTATATTCCCACTAAGAATATAAATTATTATTATTTTAACTGTTCTTTCTAAAAAAAATTTTAAATTTTTTTAATATTATCTCTACTGTCCATCAAGATTGATGGAAGGTGAAAATCCATTTAATTTTTTTAATTTTATTTTTAAAAAATTAATATAAAATGACCATATTACTCCTATAGTTAATAAATAATGAACTTAACTTTTTTAAAAGTTTAAGGGTAAAATTATAATTTTAACTTATTTAAAAATGAGTCAAGGGCAAAATTGTTATTTTAACATTTTTCTGTGAGTTGAACTGTTAAAATATTGGTTAGTGGGACTAAATTTATATATTTACGAAAATTTAGGGCCCATGGGTACCAATAAAAGAAACTGAGTTAAAAAACTCATAATTTGTCAAAACTTAAGGACTAAATTAATAATTATCCTAAAGAAATAGAGATGGAGACCCACAGCTGGGTCTCCATCAATTTGGTGAAGAAGAGCCAGCTGGGTCTCCCTCGTAGATAAATGGAGACCCCGTGGAGTTTCCGTCGATCTACACTTCATCATTGGCTGGGTTTCCATCATTATAGATAGATGGAGATTCCTGGGCCTCCATCAATTTGGCGAAGAAGACCTAGCTGGGTCTCCCTCGCAGATGTTGGCTCCATTTCTTGATAAAAAATGGGCCTCCATCTTTACCTATCTCTACCTACTTTCGTTCTGTTCCCGAGTAAATATCAGTTATTTTTGATGTTTTACTCTAGTGTGCAGGTAAACAGGGTCATTCAGGGAGTTTTGGAGAAATTAGGACAAAACTACGTCGTTTTGGCGTAATTCCAAAATTCTGGCAGTGTATCCCGCGACTTGGGCCACGACATGCACCGCGTGCCACAAGTCGCGGAAATAAAAATCCCATATTTTGGCAATAGCTTTTGTGACTTGAGTCCGCAACTTGCAGCTCGACTTGTTAGTCGCGGTAGATTAAAAATCGCTTTAATCAGCTTGAGTATAAAAAGAAAAAAGAAGAGAAAAATAAAGGGGATTCGGCTGGGTGACAAAAGGCAGACCAAAACTCGACCAAGAGAAGAACAAGAGAGAGAAAGGAGAGGCCAAGGGGGATAAGAAGATTATCTTGGAGACAAGAGAGTTTGGATTCAATCCTTTAGTCATCTTCTCAACACCAAGCATGGATTTGGGAGAAAGTGAAATCTAGAAGAAGTCACAATTGGAAGAGGACGAGAGTTCATACATTCTAGGAGTTCTTCTATCCCTTTCCTTCTTTGATTTTCATTCTTGTATCTCTCTTTTAGAATTGATAAATATGTTTAGTTGTAATTATTTGATCATGAACTAAATTTATAAGTTAGGGTTTTGATGAATCGTTTTCCTTGATATTTGAATGAATTGATAGCTTGATTTATTGTGATTGATTATTATTTGGTTGAGTGATATTATTATTTTTAATGCTTCTAAATGTAATGGCCTGCATTTAGTTGATTTTATGGTTGTGTGTTATGAACCGAGAGGTGACGCCCATAACGTGCTCGATATAATATCCACCATAGATAGAATTAGATAGAGATATACTAATTTACTTATGTGATTATATAATATGTTTATTGTGATTAATGCATTTTCATGCACTTGAATATCCATCGAGAGATAGGATAGTAGTGTATGTAGTAATAGGTCTGATTTATCTCGAGAGAGAATTTTGGATAATTTAAATAAACACGATCATCAACATTGATAATTAAATCACAATAATGTGCTTGCATGAAATTCAATTGGATGGATTAGGTGAATTCAAATACCCTAGCTAATCTCTCATATTGGTCCGTGTTATCCCATATTTGCGTGAATTTATATTTATGTTATTTTCTTGATATAAACATTTCAATTTTCCAAATAGATATAGGCTTAGTTAATTTTAGTATTTAGTATCTAAATATCCCTGTGGAGATAATAAAGTACTCATTCTATATTACTTGTGCCGACCCCATATACTTGCGGGTACAAAAAGGAATAATAAATTTTGGCGCCGTTGCCGGGGATATTTTAGTTGTGTTAATATTAATATCGATTAGGTCTATAGCTTATTTGGATTTGTATATATTTTATTTTTACTAGTTGTTTGTTCTTCGTTTTCTGTACAGAAAATGTATTCTTAGTATGAGGTGCACGAGCTTTCTAAGGAAGTGGCGACTAGTGACTATGGAGCACCTCTAGGTTGTTTCTTATGTGGAGAGCCGCATGTGAGTACCGATTGTCAGGTGGGCAATTCATTTACTGCGAGCAGTTTTGAACAAAAGCAGTATGAGGATTATGTCGACTATGATCAGAACAAACCCTACCCCGCACATACAATCGAGAGTGGAGCAATCATTCTGACTCACAATGGAGCAACCAACAAGAAAATGAGTCCACTATGGAAGCTATGCTTGTTGAATTCATGACAAGGATAGATACCTGGATGGAGCATCAAGATAATGCTTTGAAGCATTAGGATAATGTTTTGGAGCATTTGGCTGAGTTGGAAATCAAAAAACTAGTTGAGCATCCAATTGAGATTGCTTGATCAAGTAGAGATGGAAGGGAGCAAGAGCTTGTCGCATGGAGGCAGCCACCTTTCTAGAGCCACTTGAGCTTATAGGGGAAAAAGAAAAATATTTGATTATCAAATAACGTGTGGAATGAGGCTTCAAAAATTTTCTTTATTGAAAACGTTTTTCTATTAGGAACAAGTTCCTATGTATACGTAGAAAAAGAATCTTTGACTACATACCTTTTTCTTTGATTATGCTTTTTGGATTCTTTGATCCACCACCAGATCTTCCGAGTTATGACCCGCGGTCTGACAACTTGTATATACGCACATCACGATAAGAGATGGAGGTCATGTGAAAAATGAACAGAGAACTTCTTTCTCCTTGGGCGGCCACACCTGCAAAAAGGGAGAAAGTTAGGAAAAACTTTTTTTTTTTCTTCTCTCTTTTCTTTCATGCTATGGCTGAACTCCTCTAGTGTTTTTTCACTTAGGTTAGGTCAATTTTTTACTAGCATATTAACTCTTAAATACTAGCTCTTTAGGGTTTAAGTTTGACCAGATCAAATAAGATTCTAAATCCTATTTGTTTTGGTCTCCCTAAAGACTTGAACTTATGACTTCTGGGATTATTAAAATAACTAAATTATTTTAATTCTTTTATCCCTGTCACATTTTGATTCCGTAACATTCTATTTAATAAATAAAATTTAATAATTCATAATTATTAATATTCTATTAATTTATTAAATAATCATATTATTTAATTATTCTCTTTAAATAAATTGTGTTACTTTCGTAACACTAGTAATTGGACCATCCAATTAATTTACCGTGACCCTTGTTACCAACAACCATAAGGGCTAGCAAGGGGACCTAATGGAGCCATAGTTTTGAGCTCCAATAATACTTTGTAATATTAATTAAACTCTGCAATTAATATTTCATGATTATAAGTTTTGGATTTATTCCACTAAAAACTTGAGACTGCACTCTCATAACTGTAGACGTGTTTATACAATTTGAAGTCTCATGATCTGTTGATATAACTATTTACATATAGTGTGATCCTCCACAAGTAGTTCATAAGTAGAGCTGGGTCATAATGTCCGTTATACCTTTCTAGATATATCTTTTCCTATAGGCACCGTTGATTCTCTAATGAACAATTAAATCCTATCTTCCTCATGGAAGCATGAGAGATCTCATAATTGTCCAAGTCCTGAATTAACCCTTAAGGAAACTACTCATCTACTTCAATCAATAATGAGTGGATTCCATTATCTTGTTCATACTTTTCCAGCCACAAGCCAAACCGCAACTCTAAGATACATAGGTATTGATCGAGAATTCATATCGACTTCACTCATGGTAAATCAAAAGCCACGATCCAACATGAAGGAGTCAATAAGACACTCAGGATTAAGATCACCTATAAATAACCATCGTTTATCGATATATATGAATCTCATCTACTAAGGGATCTTGGTGAGAGATTCATATAAATTGTGGCCCAATCCTATATGATCTCATCATATAAGGTGTCTCCATTCTAATGTCAACTACATGAGTGGTCTAGGATAAGACCACCGTACATTACAGAATGGACCGCAACAGTAGATCAATCACAAACAAAGTACCCAGCTCTACTTGCTCTCTACGGACTCTTTAGATTACATGTCTCAAAATGAATCCTTCTGTATATGACTTTCATATACTCATTTTGAGATTATATCTTACAATCTTGGATGTTCTTGCACAATATGAATGTATTACTAAATATCGAAAGCTTTTAAACTACAATGATAAAATCGATAATTCTTATTAAGTCTTTAACCGTTTACAAATACAAACTTTAGAGCATAAATCCCAACAGAGCTATGTCTAGGCCACGGTGCCACTACTGAAGAAGATAGCCACAGAATACATATGCTTTTGTTGATATTGGAGAAGAAAAGCCCAAACTACCTCTACCCTTTGAGCAACCGCCACGCTTGGGCCACAAGAAATTACCTTATCATTTGAGGTATGCAGGGCTGGGAGAGTTATCTTATTTTCCAGTCATTTGGTTAGGATGGTGCAGTAAGTTGATGAGGAGTTATTAATTATGGGGCAGGTGGACGAAAGCACGAGCAAATAGGTAAAATTATATATTATTTTCATTTTTTTTTATTTCTTTTAATTTTTATTTATTTGTTTAAATTTTGGATTTTAGTATTTGGTAACCCTTGCCCATGGGCTTATTTGAAGTGCTGTGCCTTGTATTAAATTTTTTTTGAAGTTCAGGGGAAGTGGTTGGATGTGAATATTTTTGAAGTTTTTGGACATTGTTTGAATTTTGAGTTTAATAGTTGATTTTATTTTGTTTTTGTTTGTATTTGATTATTAGGTTTTTTTGTAGGTTGGTTTTTATTTTTTTATTTCTTTGTTTAGCACCCTTTTTGTCGAGCATAAGGTTTTAAAATGTTGGGGACAATGTTTATTTTAGGTTTAGGGGTGGTTTTTGGTTGTTTATTGTTGTTTAATTGACGTATATCAGCTGGAAACCTAGACTTTCCTTACACGCGTTAAGCATTTGGAAGACTTAGGTGTAACAATACCACGTACGTCTAGTCCTTATTTAGTGTGTTTAATATAGACTCTGAATAATTTTGAACCTTTATTTTTATCATGTGCGCGCTTTCTGTTGAAACTTAATTGTTAGCTTTTTCAATGAGTGTTAATTTGTTTGGGACCACTTAGATTTTTTTTGTGCCATACTTTCCACCGCATTGTATTGCACTCTGTTTATCTTATTGTAAAAACATGTCATGTTTGATCGCCTAGGATAAATAGTAGAGACTTACCCAGTGAGTTTTTGAGCTTATACTTTGTTATTTGAGAGGGTATTTTCGTTTCTACTCTTTACATACTTATCTTCAATTTTGATTGATTAGTTTGATCTCATTTAGGTTTTGCATTGAACATTTTTTAATAATATCAAAGATATCATGTGTTTACCCTATGTTGAGTTGGTTTTCCCCTTTAAAAGTGATGTAGGCTATGCATATTGAGCTACTATAAATCTAAAAATTTATCATATCCTTGTGTGTGCGCCAATATACATTTTGAAGCCAAACACTTAGAAGCATTTCTTTAATCAACTACATAAATCCAAAACCAAGCTCTGTGTTTGAATAGCCTTACAGTTTTAGTTTGGATCATTTTAAGATAATAAGAAAAGAAAATAACTACATGGGTGAATTTCACAAGTCTATGCCAAGGTTGTATGTTGCTATGAAAAAACAAAAAATAAATAAATAAATAAGGAAAATAAAAGAAGGGAATTGTGCAAAGCTGTTTGTGCATAAGAGAAGAAACATAAAAGTGATTTTTTCATGTATTGAGAAATTCTAAATAATCTCTTAACTTGATCGAAAACTTTTTGCATCCCCCTTTTCCATTTCTTTCTTAACCTGTTTTCATGTTGATATCTTGTTCATAATGTTCGATCCCTTCAATGAGATTTTTGTGCTTAAAAAGTAGTGTTTTTCAAATTGATTTTCACGTATGATGTATATTCGTATTTCTTTGACCATAAATTCCTCCCGCATGTGTTTGATAAGTGTGTTCCCTAGGTTCTAAGGAATTTTATGAAAGGTTTAGAGTTGAGACGAATTTTATCTCGGTTATTGGAATACAATTGTTTTCTTTTTAAGATTCTTAGAGTGTTGGCATGTGCGTGGCAAGTGGTGCAAAAATCTGAGAGTGGATATTTTCAAATTTTACTTATTGGTTTTGCTAATTTTTATCTTAATGGATTGTGTTTCATTCGGCAAATTATTGTTCTTTAATGTTCAGAGATGTATTTGTGGGTATTGTAGATGGTAAACACTCACGAGATTATAACTTGTCCACTAAGGACACCTAGGGGTTTAAAGGCTTGTGGCACATGCTAAGTGCCATCGTGTTACCTACGAAAGTCGTTTACGCTAGTTGATTGTTTATATTTATTTTTTTGTGTTAGTTTTCTTTTTGTTTTTGTTTGCATTTTTGTTTTATTCCGATTTTACTCGAGGACGAGCAAAAGTTAGGTTTGGGGATATTTGTTGGCTCCATTTCTTAATAAAAAATGAGCCACCGTCTTTACTTATCTCTACCTACTTTTGTTCCGTTCCCGAGTAAATATCGATTATTTTTTATGTTTTACTCTAGTATGCAGGTAAACAGGGTCATTCTGGGAGTTCGGGAGAAATCAGGACAAAACTGCATCATTTTGGCCCCCCTACTTGTGGCGCGACTTGCACAAGTCGCGGTGATTATAATTCTAAAATCCTAGCACTGTGTCATGTGACTTGGGCCGCGACATGCACCGCAAGCCACAAGTCGCAGCAATAAAAATCTCAGATTCTAACAGTAGCTTCTGCGACTTGGGTCCGTGACTTGCAAGTCGCGACGGACTAAAAATCGCCCTAATCAGCTCGAGTATAAAAAGAAAAAGAAAATAAAAATAAAGGGGATGATTCAGCTGGGAGACAAAGGGCAGACCAAAGCTCGACCAAGAGGAGAACAAAAATGAAAGGTGAGGCTAAGGGGGAGAAGAAGATTACCTTGGAGACAAGAGAGTTTGGATTCAATCCTTTAGTCATCTTTTCAACACCAAGCATGGATTTGGGAGAAAGTGAAAGCTAGAAGAAGTTACAATTGGAAGAGGACAAGAGTTCATACGTTCCAGGAGTTCCTATATCTCTTTCCTTATTTGAGTTTCATTCTTGTATCTCTCTTTTAGAATCGATAAACATGTTTAGTTGTAATTATTTGATTATGAACTAAATTTGTAAGTTAGGGTTTTAATGAATCATTTTTCTTAATAGTTGAATGAATTGATAGTTTGATTTATTGTGGTTGATTATTATTTGGTTGAGTGATATTATAGTTTTTAATGCTTCTTTTTTTTGGATAATGTAAGTATATTAACCAAAGAGACAAAACAAAAGCAAAGGGGCATACCCCAGCGAGAAGATCACAAGGTCAGACAAGGGACAGGCCCCCTACCAACCGAAACTCAAAAAACAGTAAAGCAATAAAAGCTAAGCACAAACCCTGTCATAGGGTGCAGCTAAAAGAAACCATCAAATCGACAGCAAAAGGGACAAACCCCCTAAAAGGCAAAACAAACGAATTACAAAAAAATAGAATCAGATAAACCCCAAGACTGGTGGAGCCACCTATTAGTAGGAGAAGGCACCACACCAGATAAGGAATTAAGACGCATACAAACATCTTTAACAATGGAACGAACAACCACGGAAACAGGTTTAGGTAACTCGCCATGCATCCTAGCATTCCGCTCGCGCCAAATAGCATAGACAGCAGCCGCAAGCATAATACGCACCACCCACCCACGAAGATGCCGACCGCGGAAATGGCAAGACCAAAGAATAGTAGCCTCCCAGCTCCGAGCACGAAGAGATAATCTGCACTTCCTTAAAAGAGCAAACCAAACCTCACAAGAATAAGAACAATCAAAAAAGAGATGAGGGACATCCTCACAACTCCCTCCACAAAACACACAATGAATAGCCGGAATCAAGCCATAAACAAGAAGCTTATCCTGAGTAGAAAGAGCACCCCTAATGGCCAGCCAGAAGATGAAAGCATGTCTAGGAATTAATTTAGAATGCCAAACGGACCTAAACCAATCCATCGCTGGCTGCCGGGACCGAAGAGCCTCCCAAGCATTACGAATAGAGAAAGCCCCCCAAGAGTCCTCAACCCAACACAAAGTATCAGCTTGAGAGTTATTAGGCCTGAAGGAATCAGGAGTACCACTGATAATGTCCATCCAATTCCCGGTCAGGGAACGAGGCCAAGCCCAATCCCTCCCCTGAATAACATCCGCCACCTTAGCATGAAGACCAAAACCAGAATCATAAATAATCCGACGCCCAAACACCTCCACCAAAGGACCCAGCGGATGCCAATAATCAAACCAAAGGGAAATATCTTTCCCATTACCCACCCGAAACTGCATCAACCGCCGCACAAGACACCGAAGTCCCAGAATTTTCCTCCAACTCCACGAGCAATCCCCAGGGCACCTAACCTCCCACACATTCTTTCCCTTAAGCAGAGTAGATCTAACCCACGAGACCCAGACAGAAGACCTCAAATTGCTACAGACAGCCCACAAATGCTTACTTATGGCAGCTTTATTCCAACACTCAACGCTCTTAATACCGAGCCCACCCTCTTCCTTTGGTAAACACACCGAAGACCATGCAACCTTTGCCCCACCTTTACCTAAATCTGAACCCTTCCAAAGAAAACTACGCAAAATAGTTTCAACCTTAATCACCACTGACTTAGGCAAGATAAAAATGGAGGACCAATACACCTGGATAGAGAACAATACAGATTGAATGAGCTGAAGCCTCCCTGCAAAAGAAAGAACCCTACTAGTCCAACTCTTAACTCTCGCTACAATCCTATCAACAAGAACCCTACAATCCACTGCCATAAGCTTAGTAGAAATCAAAGGAACCCCAAGATATCTAACAGGTAATACCCCTTCCTGAAAACCAAGAATCCCAAGCAACTCTTGCTTAATGTCAGAAGACAAACCAGCCACAAAAAGATTGCTCTTGCTAGGATTAGGAATCAACCCAGAAAGAGCTTGGAACTGACCAAGGACAACATTAACCGCAGCAACTGACTCCCTCTCTGCCCTACAGAAAACCATAAGATCATCCGCAAAGCATAAATGCGAAATACCAATCTTCCCACACCGCCAATGGTACGCAAATTGACTCTCCTGCTCCATAATACGCATCAACCCCGAGAAGACCTCCATAGCCAGCACAAATAAATAAGGGGACATAGGATCCCCCTGCCTCAAACCTCGGCTACTAGTAAAGAAACCATTCAACTCGCCATTGATAGAAATAGAGAAACGGGGAGTAGAAATGCACTCAGAAATCCAAGCTATCATCTGCTCCGGGAAGCCTAAAATCTGTAAAATAGCCACTAAGAAATCCCACCGCACAGAATCATAGGCTTTCATTAAATCTACCTTCAGCGCACACCTAGAATGACCCCCCTCACGATGATAGTTCCTTAACAATTCCTGCGACAGTAATATATTATCACTAATCCTCCTACCAGCAACGAAGGCCGACTGAAAAGGACTAACAACATCAGGCAGAACCATCTGAACACGATTCGCAATAATTTTGGCAATGCATTTGTAGATAGTGTTACAACACGAAATAGGCCTAAAATCCCCAACCGTAGAAGGATTAGGAACCTTAGGAATAAGAGCAACCACAGTAGCATTCACTTGCTTGAGCAATCTCCCGGAGCTAAAAAACGAACGAATAGCACGAAGAAAATCATCACCAACAACAGACCAAGCTTTCTTGAAGAAAGTAACATTATACCCATCCGGACCAGGAGCTTTATTATCTTTTAAAGAGAACAAAACTGCCTTAATTTCAACATCACTAACCTCTCTACCCAAGGTAGCACACTCATCACCAGAAATACGCTTCGGGAGAGCCCGCCTCACTAAATCAAGGTCAATCCTAGGGCATCCAGCAGGCTATCTCAGAAGTGTCTCAAAGAAGTTCACCACCGTTGATTTAACATCACTAGGCTCCTCCACACGATTACCATGCTCATCGGTAAGAGATAATACCTTACTCCTACTACATCTTTGTCTCATCGATCGAAAAAATAACTTAGAATTCCTATCTCCCAAATTAATCCACTGAACCCGGGACTTTTGTCTCAAAAAACTCTCCTCATCTCTACTCAAGTCACCATAAAGCTTCACCAACCGAGACTCCTCCTCATGTAAAGAAGCGTTCGTAGGCTGCCTCTGAATATCCCATTGCACAGACTCTAAATCATGTTTAGCTTGCTGCACCCTAGAAGACAAGTCAGAATAATACTCCCTATTAAGTTTCTTAAGCTCTGCTTTCAATCTTTTTAGCTTCTTACATAGCTGAAACATAGGAGACCCATCCACCCTGTCCGCCCAAACCCGATCCACCAAGGATAAAAATTCTGGATGATCCGCCTAGAAATCAAAAAACTTAAAAGGAACCCGTCGCCGAGGGAGATCCACAATCTTAACAATCATAGGAGAGTGATCAGAAACACTAGAAGGAAGAAAATGCGCCTCTGAACCTCGAAAGGAAATATCCCAATTAAAGTTGACCAAAGCTCGATCTAACTTTCGAAGAATAGGATCAACCGTACGATGATTAGACCAAGTATAGAAGCACCCATTAAATCGCAGATCATCCAACCCAGACTCAGCTAAACAATTAGAAAAGTCATCTTTCCAATTAGGCTAAGAATTGGAGCCTCCAACAATCTCAACCGAAGACTTAATAGCATTAAAGTCACCCATCACAATCCAAGCATTATTCTCCCATTCCACTCCGCGCGCCACTAAATCAGCCCACAACGCCTCCCTACGAACATTACAATTATCACCGTACACAATCGAAATCATACACTCCCAAGTGGAATCAACAGAAGAAACTCTACAATGGATAACTTGTTCAGAAGATCCGACAACCAAAACAGTAACATCGAACGGATTCCAACAAACCCAAATCCTCCCCAAAGAGGAAAAATTATAATTGCACTCCACCTTCCAAGATCGGTCAATGGTCTTAAGAATAACATCTTTATTTTTCTCTAGAACTTTCGTTTCCACTAAACCACACAAAGACAATTTCTCATCTTTAATCAAATTGCGAACCTCTCTTTGCTTCAAAGGGTCATTAAGACCCCTAATATTTCAGCACCCAAAAATCATAATAAATATACAAAGATAAGAAGAAACCCCCACAAATCTATCTCCACTTACCCCCCTTAGGGGAGGAGTGCTTCTTATTCTTCTTACCCTTACTACTGGAACCTTTCTTCTTCTTTTTCTTTTCCAGAGAATCCTTAACTTTTGAAGCCAAAGCATTACGAGGAGGGCTAGAATCACTACCATCCTCACCATGACCAGCCTCATCATTACCACAAATAGCACCCCCATCATCACAAAGAGCATCCTTGTCATCAACATAACCATTAGCCCCATCCTTACAAAGAACAGCCCCTGCATCACAAACAGTGTCCAAAATTGCTAAAGGAGTACCCTCTTCCATTACTTCCAAATTCAGAGTATGGTCATTGCCCTCCATTGGTACTAAATTAAGATGATTATCAACATTTTCCTCAAGCGGAACACTAGCACTATTCCCCATAGTAGATAATTCTCCACCCTTGTTCTTGTTTTTAATGCTTCTAAATATAATGGTCTACATTTAGTAGATTTTATGGTTGTATGTTATGAACCGAGAGGTGACGCCCACAACATGCTCAATGTAATATCCACCATAGGTAGAATTAGATAGAGATATACTAATTTACTTGTGTGATCATATAATGTGTTTATTGTGATTAATGCATTTTCACGCACTTGAATATCCATCGAGAGATAGGATATTAATGTGTGTGGTAATAGGTCCGATTTATCTTGAGAGAGAATTTTGGATAATTTAGATAAACACGATCATCAACATTGATAATTAAATCGCAATAACGTGCTTTCATGAAATTCAATTTGATGGATTAGGTGAATTCAAATACTGATGAAGACTTATCTAACACAAAGGCGAGGCAACCTGCTGATTCGAAGGGATAACTTTGGAAATTCATAACGTGTGAACGGCTAGGTTTCTGGAGGCGTGTGAGCAGGTCTTTTTAACGTTCATGATCTTAGCTTCAACTTTGATGTTGGAATCAGATCCATTGGAGGTAACACGAGGAAGATATGGTTGGTTATTTCAAAGTATCCAGAAGCTGTCTTACTTTGACAATTGTGTTATCTTCCTTTGACATTTGTATTGCACGTTTTTATTGAGTTCAAACCTTTCTAGTCAACAAAATCACACCTTGCTTTACTTATTTTCGTTTCCCATGCTTGGAGGGTTGTTCCAAGACATTTCATTTTCTATTTAAACTCATTTGTAAGTCATTTAATAGAGGCAGAGATGAATTTCAATATAGAAATGTGAGTTTAAGTCTCTCTTGGGTTCTTTGAAGAACCTACGAACTTATCAGATTACTCTGTGGCGTTCGTACCTTGACTTATCAATCAAGTTTGCCATCCTTGATTGTGGCGTCCTCCTAATACCAAGGTTCGCACCTTCTCTATAGGTGTTGGGTCGCGGTTTCCATCATAAACCTGAAAGTAGAACGGTCATAGGCAGTAACATTGTTACGGGTTTCGTCACAAGTTGGCGGGGTTCGTATCATTTGGTATCAGAGCTGGTTACGGGTTTCTTCACAAGTTGGCGGGGTTCGCATCATTTGGTATCAGAGAATGGTTCCGGGTTTCTTCACAAGTTGACGGGGTTCGTATCATTTGGTATCAGAGCCACGGCTCTAGTCTCGGGTTTATTCTATCCTTATGTTTTTGTTTTCTATTCAAATCCATCGTATATTGTTGTTCGTTTGTAGTTCGTATCATTCGTTATCATTTCATGTGTAATTCGCATTGTTTCACATCAATAATGATGACCTTGATTTGAGGACAAATCCTTTTCAAGAGGAGGGGAATGATGAAGACTTATCTAGCACAAAGGCGAGGCAACCTGCTGATTCGAAGGGATAACTTTGGAAATTTATAACGTGTGAACGGCTAGGTTTCTGGAGGCGTGTGAGCAGGTCTTTTTAACGTTCATGATCTTAGCTTCAACTTTGATGTTGGAATCAGATCCATTGGAGGTAACACGAGGAAGATATGGTTGGTTATTTCAAAGTATCCAGAAGCTGTCTTACTTTGACAATTGTGTTATCTTCCTTTGACATTTGTATTGCACATTTTTATTGAGTTCAAACCTTTCTAGTCAACAAAATCACACCTTGCTTTACTTATTTTCGTTTCCCATGCTTGGAGGGTTGTTCCAAGACATTTCATTTTCTATTTAAACTCATTTGTAAGTCATTTAATAGAGGCAGAGATGAATTTCAATATAGAAATGTGAGTTTAAGTCTCTCTTGGGTTCTTTGAAGAACCTACGAACTTATCAGATTACTCTGTGGCGTTCGTACCTTGACTTATCAATCAAGTTTGCCATCCTTGATTGTGGCGTCCTCCTAATACCAAGGTTCGCACCTTCTCTATAGGTGTTGGGTCGCGGTTTCCATCCTAAACCTGAAAGTAGAACGGTCCTAGGCAGTAACATTGTTACGGGTTTCGTCACAAGTTGGCGGGGTTCGTATCAAATACCCTAGCTAATCTCTCATATTGGTCTGTGTTATCCCATATTTGCGTGAATTTATATTTCCGTTATTTTTTTTCATATAAACATTTCGATTTTCCAAATAGATATAGGCTTAGTTAATTTTAGTATTCAGTACCTGTTGACAAGTGAGTTTGGTCAACGTGATTAAACGGTTAATATGTAAGATTTGAGGGATAAAACAAGTAAAAAGGATTGACACAAGATATTTTTAAAGTGGTTCAGCTTAAGAGAATACCTATATCCACTGTTTTTGGTATTCAAGTCGAGCCCGTTGGGTGTATTGCAGAGCTAGCTTATGTATATGTTTTCTGGAAAAACTGGTAACCTTTGTAACAGTAATGATCCGCTCCTTTTATAATGTGAAGGGGCGGGAGTCATCCTGTTTTATATGGATTTTGATTACAAAATTTAAGGGCGAATTCTATCCCTTAATGGGCATGGTTTAATTTAAATACAATTGCTGATTATGAGGAATTTGTGGTTGATTGGGAGTCTGCTAGTTGACCGGGTAGAATTCCTATATTCTTGGGATTCTTCCTTTAATTGAGGCTCCGGGCTGTGTGGCTTGCGAGCTGCAGGGTTACCTCACCTATGAGCAGTTAGTTCGGTGAGGTGCAGTACTTGAGATTCGTTAGTTGTTTGTTTAGAGCTTCTTCCTTCGTGGTACGTTAGGTCAGGGCCTATTTTACTTTGTAGCGACTTCTTGGACCTTTTCTACACGTTGGGCCTTCTTTTGTGGTTTTAGCCTTTTTAGGCCTTTTTGGGCCTAGTGTAATTTAACATACAACATTAGCCCCCCAGCTTCTAGCTGGATAACTTCGTGGTGGAAGCTGAAAAAGTTTTTCTTCCTGCGGGCTGTCATTAGTTTTTTTTATGGGGAAATCCATGAGTCATCTTTCGAGGTCACTAGCTCCAAGCTTCAAAGGCGGTTACCCTTCTAGTGAGTGGGGTGTGTTACGTCAACTGCCACATTTGTGTAGGAAAAACACGCGGCGGAAGCGCAAAAAGTTTGCATGGTATGTTTTGACGTCCATTTACCAAATCTCTAAGTCTAGAGATGTCGCAATGGATAAGAGTATCCTAATGGATTTAAGCATGGCTACAGGAGAGAAGGTTTCTTTGTAATCGATACCTTCCTTCTGTGTATAACCTTTAGCTACCAATCTAGTTTTAAAGGTTTCCACCTTACCATCCATACCTCTTTTCCTCTTATATATCCACTTGCACTCTATGTGTTTTATCCCTTTAGGCAAGTCTACAAGAGTCCAGACTTTGTTTGTGAACATCTATTCAATTTCGGATTGCATTGCCTTTTGCCAATGGCAACAATCAACATCCACCATAGCTTCCTTGTATGTGTAGAGATCATCGTCGTCCGGGAGATTCTCGACAGATTATCCTAGACCGATGTATCTCTCAGGTTGTCTAGTATTCCTCCCACTGCGACGAGGAATGGGAGGTTGTTAATTTTGAGATGATGCGGAACTAACAATTGCGCTAGGTTATTAAACCTCCTGTGGAATTGTATCTCCTGAAAGCTCATTCAAGACAATTCTACTTTTAGGCACGAAATTATTCATATAGTCCTTTTCCAGAAATTTAGCGTTCGTAGAAACAAATACTTTAAGATTGAAGGACTATAGAAATAATATCCTTTCATTCCTTTTGGATACCCCACGAATATGCATGTTTATGAACGGGACTCCATCTTTTATGTCTTTCCTTTCAACACGTGTGCAAGACATCCAAATATCCTTAAGAATTGTAAACTAGGCTTTCACCTAGTCCACAACTCATGCGATGTTTTAAGAACTTTCTTAGATGGTACATCATTTAGAATGTATATTGCAGTTTGTAGAGCATATCCCCAAAAAGAATTAGTAAGCATTGAATAACTCAACATCGATCTAACCATATATAAAAGTGTCATATTTCTCCTTTCTGCATCCCTATTCTAGTGAGGCATTCCTGGTGCAGAAAAATGAGAAATTATTCCACTATTAGTAAGATATTGGTAAAACTCACTTAATAGATATTCTCCACCACGATCAGATCTCAAGATTTTTATGTGCTTCTCAAGTTGATTTTCTACTTCAGCTGTAAATGCTTTGAACATGTCGAAAGCATCAGACTTATGTCTTATGAGATACACATAGCCAAATCTCGAGTGATCATCCGTGAAAGTAATGAAGTATTCATATCCACCTCTAGCTTGAATGTTGATAGGACCACATACATCAGTGTGTATCATTCCAAAACATTCAGTGGCTCGTGTGCCTTCACGGCCTTTTGGTCATTTTACCTTCCAGACAAGATTCACAAGTTGGTAGATCATTAACCTTTAAGTTACTCAAAGGTCCGTCACTAACCAATCTTTTAATCCTATCAAGGTTAATATGACCTAGGCGCACATGCCATAAGTAGGTTTCATCTTTTGATAGTTTTACTCTTTTATGATTAGATTCAATTGATTCAGTTTCCAATAAGTGAGAGATGACATTATCCAAAAAAAAAAATTCATTATCCAAAAAATAAGTGAGAGATGTTTTTATGTAAATGGAACAAGCCATTTTCCAATGTACCTTTGCAAACAAATTTGTTATTCTTACTAATAATAAAACCTTTATTAAAAGTAACTGAATATCCAAATTTATTTAAACAAGAAACTGAAATTAAATTCCTCTTGAAATGAGGTACATAATAAACGTCTATCAAATCCAGATACCTACTAGAATCTAAATAAACTCTAATATCTCCCACTGCATCGGCGGGCACCAACTCTCCGTTGCCTAACCGCAAGTTGAATTCATCTTTATTCAGTCTTCTCCTTTGCTGAAACCCCTGTAAGGAATAACAAACATGATTATTGGCTGTAGAGTCTAAGATCCAAGAATCTATAGAATCTACCAGAAAGTATGTTTCTAGATAATAAAAATTATTTTCTTCCTTCTTATTCTGGGACTTTGGGCACTTTCTTTACCAATGTCCTTTTTCACCACAAAGGAAGCACTTTCCTTTGATCTTAGTTACTTTCTTGGTCTCCTTCTTGGTAGGCCCAAGTTGCTTTTTCTTCTGTGACGTCTTGACCTTCTTACGGGTCTTCACAATAGCAACTTGACCAACCATATAAATCTCGACCCTTGCCTTTCACAAGGATCTTCTCAACGCTTTGAACATCTTGTATCAAGCCCTACAAGGTGTATTCCTTATTGTTCAAGGTGTAGTCCAACTTGAACTGATCAAAGGAATCTGACGGTGAGTTGACAATCATGTCAAATTTCGTCTCACCATCTATCTCAGTGCCATTGAGTTTAGTAATGTTGAGATGTGCTATGACCTTTATCATGTGATCTTTCACAGCCTGTCCAGGTTTCATCTTAAGATTCATGAAAGCAGTCACTACCTCTCTCTTAGTCGTCCTGAATCTCATAGCAAACATCTTCTCCAGAAACATCATTATATCAGCAGCAGTCCTTATTCCTTGTTGTAACACGTCGGACATGGTGGCCATAAGGCAACATTTGGCCATCTCATTTGAGGCCTCTCACTGCTCATACTCGCCTCTTTACACCTCAGTGGATTCATTAGTAGGAGCAGGTGGTTTAGGAGATGACAGGATAAATCTATGCTTTTCAGCTTGCAACAATAGCCTAATTTTCCTTTTCCATGTAACATAGTTATCTCCAGTCAAAGTGTTATCTTTTAGGATCTTGATTAGGGATGGGATCATGATTTTTGAATAAAACAAAAATTATATTAATTAAGTCAACAATCATTTAGCACTTTCGAATATTTATCTTGAATTAATTATTAATAATTCAATAGTAAAATTCAATGGTGATCCAACACCCATAAACGCCACGCCTCCTTTGGGTGTTCGCAACATTTACTAGTTGGACTAGGTCCCACCTAATTTTTAACATAACAACATTCACGCGGCCATCAATTTAAAGTTCGCGACAAAGCGTTACGGCCTTCGGGCGTACGTACTCAGCGCTAAGGAGCTCGCGTGAGTGTTACCTTGCGAGAGGCCCGCGTGAGCGCCCATCTCTTTGCTTGGCTGCGCGCGCACATAGCCTTGGGAAGGTCGTGCGTGCCTTACCCTTAAAGGGTTGCACACGCGCACAGCCCAGGGAGGGCCGCGTGTTGCACACCGTAGCAAGCACAGCTGCGCGCCTTGCGTGTGCGTTGCCTTGGCGTGCGCGGGCTGTCCTGGGTCCTCCGTTGTTTCATTTTCAACTTCGACTTCTTCAATCCTTCATGTCTTAAAATCTCGAAGAATTACAGCAGTTTTTATAAAAAAAAAATAAAAAAAACTTTAACAAATATCAAGAAGGAAATTATGGTGATAATAGATCACCCTTCTTGTTACAATTCCAAACGAAAAAATACATTGAAACTAGGACCAAAATTGAGCAATAACAGTTAACTTTATATAATCCATATATTCCATTGTAATATATATAAGAATTCCTAGAGTGCCATCTCTTTCTACAAACATGCATATATTCAAAACACAATAAAAATAAACGATCCATGTATATACGTTTAATTAACTAAGGGTACAACTAGGCTCTGATACCAATTGTAGGAAAAACACGTGGCGGAAGTGCAAAAAGTTTCCATAGTATGTTTTAAAAATTTTCCTAAAAGAAGAGCATATCTTAACCCTTAGTTAATTAAATATATATTAAAAGGTACCGCACCGTTGGTGAAACGTGAAGTTTGATGTTGCGTCGAGATTTGAACCGCAAGATCTTCCAATCCTTCACGAACTGTAGGAAAAACACGCGGCGAAAGCTCAAAATTTTGCATGGTATGTTTTAAAAATTTTACTAAAAGAAGAGTAGATTTTAATCCTTAGTTAATTAAATATACATTAAAAGGTACCATACCTTTTGTGAAACGTGAAGTTTGATGTCGCGTCGAGATTGAACCGCAAGATCTTCCAATCCTTCACGAACGTGGATCACCTTGGAGTGTGGGCTCCCTTTCTTTGAATTGTGTACCTAAGGATGAGAAACAACAAAAAACACTTTTCTTTTGTTAGTCATTCAAAACCCTCCTGAGAAAACGAAGAACGCTCTAGAATTTTTGACGTTCTTTCTCTCTTTTCTCTCGGGCTAATTCTAACACTTTCCTTTAGAGATGAGAGGTTTTTTCTTGGCTTCCAAAAGCTCACAAAAACTCCAAAATTTCATTAAGTGGTCGAACTCCCCTTGCTTGCCTTTTATGGTGGCCGAATTCTCCCTATGGTGGGAGGATTTGTGTTTCACCATAAAACCTATCAAGCTAGAGTTCAATCATATCTCAACTCTAAAAAATATTTTCCAATTAATTATAAAATGATAATAGAGAATTAGTGACTTATCAAAACTTCCTAAAAGAGACATAAAAGTCAACTTTAGCGTTTTGATAAATATAAAAAACCTTCCTAATTTGATTTGATAAATAATTCTTATTATTTATCACTTTATCAAATAAGGTCTTTCATACTTATCATACTATCATCAATAGTATGAAACTAGAAATCCAGTTCCTAGTAGAAAAGTATTTTTGACTTTTTAATTTAATTAATTAAATAATTAATTAATTTTCATTTAATTAAATAATAAAATAAAACAAAGTAATTAGCTATTAAATTAGCTAATGCCGCCCAACCCTAAATTGATGGGCTAAACTTTGTTTTTCCATTTTATTAATCTCATTGGACTTCCATAATAAGTCCACATGTGAACTAGACTCATTCTTACAAAAAGGAATAAGTCCACATGCCTAAATAAATATATTAATATAATTTCAATAGCCCATTTATATTAAATGTGCTAATTATATTCTTAATATATTTATGGGATGTTAAAAACATCACATAGGGCTTTCCAAGGGATCACACACCCTTGGCCGCCCATTGTAGGTACTTTGACGAGTTACCGCGTGTCTTGATCGAATACAAGAACGCACCTCTCAAACCTTTTGAAAAAATTACAAAAACAATTCTTAAGACGGATAATTAAATGATCTGGTAGAATATATCAAGTGATCCATGCAAGTTCAAGTAGATTGGGGATCTTGGCGAACTATATAAATTTAAGCTCCAATAGACACAACCTTTTTACAATCAATAAATGATTCATTTAGGTTCGATCCATTAATTTTAGTTCATTCCACTAAAGAACTAAAATTGAACTCTTCAATAAAGATAGAATAAGTGGGCGTACTAATTTGTACCATAGACAACCCAAACGGAGAAAATATATCTTCGTGAAAAATACCAGTAATCGCCAAGAGCTTATAGACTGCCTATAGCTCTCCAAGTTACTATATTTATTCATATGACCATGTTTTCGAACCTGGATATTTTGACTTATCCAGAAGTCATGTTTCAATAGTCACTATTGAAAACTTAACGTTAAGATTTAATATACAATACCTCAAAACATCCATATAATGGTATTCTTTTTTTTAGATAATGTAAGTATATTAACCAAAGAGACAAAACAAAAGTAAAGGGGCATACCCCAGCGAGAAGATCACAAGGTCAGACAAGGGACAGGCCCCCTACCAACCGAAACTCAAAAAAACAGCAAAGCAATAAAAGCTAAGCACAAACCCTGTCATAGGGTACAGCCAAAAGAACCCACCAGACCGACAGCAAAAGGGACAAACCCCATAAAAGGCAAAACAAGCGAACTACAAAAAAATAGAATCAGATAAACCCCAAGACTGGTGGAGCCACCTACTAGTAAGAGAAGGCACCACACCAGATAAGGAATTAAGACACATACAAACATCTCTAACAATGAAACGAACAACCATAGTAACAGGTTTAGGTAACTCGCCATGCATCCTAGCATTCCGCTCACGCCAAATAGCATAGACAGCAGCCACAAGCATAATACGCACCGCCCACCCAAGAAGTTGCCGACCGCGGAAATGGCAAGACCAAAGAATAGTAGCCTCCCAGCTCCGAGCACGTATAGGTAATCTGCACTTCCTTAAAAGAGCAAACCAAACCTCGCAAGAATAAGAACAATAAAAAAAAAGATGAGGGACATCCTCACAACTCCCTCCATAAAACACACAACGAATAGCCGGAATCAAGCCATAAACAAGAAGCTTATCCTGAGTAGAAAGAGCACCCCTAATGGCCAGCCAAAAGATGTAAGCATGTCTAGGAATTGATTTAGAATGCCAAACGGACCTAAACTAATCCACCGCTGGCTGCCGGGACCAAAGAGCCTCCCAAGCATTACGAATAGAGAAAGCCCCCCGAGAGTCCTCAGCCCAACACAAAGTATCAGCTTGAGAGTTATTAGGCCTGAAGGAATCAGGGATACCACTGATAATGTCCATCCAATTCCCGGTCAGGGAACGAGACCAAGCCCAATCCCTCCCCTGAACAACATCCGCCACCCTAGCATGAAGACCAAAACCAGAATCTTAAATAATCCGTCGCCCAAACACCTCCACCAAAGGACCCAACGGATGCTAATAATCAAACCAAAGGGAAATATCCTCCCCATTACCCACCCGAAACTGCATCAACCGCCTCACAAGACACCGAAGGCCCAGAATTTTCCTCCAACTCCACAAGCAATCCCCATGGCACCTAACCTCCCACACATTCTTTCCCTTAAGCAGAGTAGATCTAACCCACGACACCCAGACAGAAGACCTCAAATTGCTACAGACAGCCCACAAATGCTTACTTATGGCAGACTTATTCCAACACTCAACACTCTTAATACCGAGTCCACCCTCTTCCTTCGGTAAACACACCAAAGACCATGCAACCTTTGCCCCACCTTTACCTAAATCTGAACCCTTCCAAAGAAAACTACGCAAAGTAGTTTCAACCTTAATCACCACTGACTTAGGCAAGATAAAAATGGAGGACCAATACACCTGGATAGAGAACAATACAGATTGAATGAGCTGAAGCCTCCCTGCAAAAGAAAGAACCCTACTAGTCCAACTCTTAACTCTCGCTACAATCCTGTCGACAAGAACCCTACAATCCACTGCCATAAGCTTAGTAGAAATCAGAGGAACCCCAAGATATCTGATAGGTAATACCCCTTCCTGAAAACCAAGAATCCCAAGCAACTCTTGCTTAATGTCAGAAGACACACCAGCCACAAAAAGATTGCTCTTGCTAGGATTAGGAATCAACCCAGAAAGAGCTTGGAACTGACCAAGGACAACATTAACTGCAGCAACTGACTCCTCTCTCTGCCCTACAGAAAACCATAAGATCATCCGCAAAGCATAAATGTGAAATACCAATCTTTCCACACCGCCAATGGTACGCAAACTGACCATCCTGCTCCATAATACGCATCAACCCCGAGAAGACCTCCATAGCCAGCACAAATAAATAAGGGGACATAGGATCCCCCTGCCTCAAACCTTGGCCACTAGCAAAGAAACCATTCAACTCGCCATTGATAGAAATTGAGAAACGGGGAGTGGAAATGCACTCAGAAATCTAAGTTATCATATGTTCTGGGAAGCCTAAAATCTGTAAAATAGCCACTAAGAAATTCCACCGCACAGAATCATAGGCTTTCATTAAATCTACCTTCAGCGCACACCTAGGATGACCCCCATCACGATGATAGTTCCTTAACAATTCCTGCGACAGTAATATATTATCACTAATCCTCCTACCAGCAACGAAGGCCGACTAAAAAGGACTAACAACATCAGGCAGCACCACCTGAACACGATTCGCAATAATTTTGGCAATGCATTTGTAGATAGTGTTACAACACGAAATAGGCCTAAAATCCCCAACCTTAGAAGGATTAGGAACCTTAGGAATAAGAGCAACCACAGTAGCATTCACTTGCTTGAGCAATCTCCTGGAGCTAAAAAATGAACGAATAGCACGAAGAAAATCATCACCAACAACAGACCAAGCTTTCTTGAAGAAAGTAGCATTATACCCATCCGGACCAGGAGCTTTATTATCTTTTAAAGAGAACAAAACTGCCTTAATTTCAACATCACTAACCTCTCTACCCAAGGTAGCACACTGATCACCAGAAATACGCTTCGGGAGAGCCCGCCTCACTAAATTAAGGTCAATCCTAGGGCATCCAGCAGGCTGTTTCAGAAGTGTCTCAAAGAAGTTCACCACCATTAATTTAACTTCACTAGGCTCCTCCACACGATTACCATGCTCATCGGTAAGAGATAATACCTTACTCCTACTACATCTTTGTCTCATCGATCGAAAAAAGAACTTAGAATTCCTATCTCCCAAATTAATCCACTGAACCCGGGACTTTTGTCTCAAAAAACTCTTCTCATCTCTACTCAAATCACCATAAAGCTTCACCAACCGAGACTCCTCCCCATGTAAAGAAATATTCGTAGGCTGCCTCTGAATATCCCATTGCACAGACTCTAAATCATGCTTAGCTTGCTGCACCCTAGAAGACAAGTCAGAATAACACTCCCTATTAAGTTTCTTAAGCTCCACTTTCAATCTTTTTAGCTTCTTACATAGCTGAAACATAGGAGACCCATCCACCCTGTCCGCCCAAATTCGATCCACCAAGAATAAAAATTCTGGATGATCCGCCCAAAAATTAAAAAACTTAAAAGGCACCCGTCGCCGAGGGAGATCCACAATCTTAACAATCATAGGAGAGTGATCAGAAACACTGGAAGGAAGAAAATGCGCCTCTGAACCTCGAAATGAAATATCCCACTTCAAATTAACCAAAGCTCGATCTAACTTTCGAAGAATAGGATCAACCATACGATGATTAGACCATGTATAGAAGCATCCATTAAATCGCAGATCATCCAACCCAGACTCAGCTAAACAATTAGAAAAGTTGTCTTTCCAATGTGGCCAAGAATTGGATCGTCCAACACTCTCAACCGAAGGCTTAATAGCATTAAAGTCACCCATCACAATCCAAGCACTATTCTCCCATTCCACTCCGCGCGCCACTAAATCAACCCACAACGCCTCCCTACGAACATTACAATTATCACCATACACAATCGAAATCATACACTCCCAAGTAGAATCAACAGAAGAAACTCTACAATGGATAACTTGTTCAGAAGATCCGACAACCAAAACAGTAACATTGAACGGATTCCAACAAACCTAAATCCTCCCCAAAGAGGAAAAATTATAATTGCACTCCACCTTCCAAGACCGGTCAATGGTCTTAAGAATAACATCTTTATTTTTCTTCAGAACTTTCGTTTCCACTAAACCACACAAAGATAATTTCTCATCTTTAATCAAATTGCGAACCTCTCTTTGCTTCAAAGGGTCATTAAGACCCCTAATATTCCAGCATCCAAAAATCATAATAAATATACAAAGATAAGAAGAAACCCCCACAAATCTATCTCCACTTACCCCCCTTAGGGGAGGAGTGCTTCTTATTCTTCTTACCCTTACTACTGGAACCTTTCTTCTTCTTTTTCTTTTCCAGAGAATCCTTAACTTTTGAAGCCAAAGCATTACGAGGAGGACTAGAATCACTACCATCCTCACCATGACCAGCCTCATCCTTATCACAAAGAGCATCCCCATCATCACAAAGAGCATCCCTGTCATCAACATAACTATTAGCCCCATCCTTACAAAGAACAGCCCCTGCATCACAAACAGTGTCCAGAATTGCTAAAGGAGTACCCTCTTCCGTTACTTCCAAATTCAGAGTATGGTCATTGCCCTGCATTGTCACTAAATTAAGATGATTATCAATATTTTCCACAAGCGGAACACTAGCACTGTTCCCCATAGTAGATAATTCTCCACCCTTGTTCTTTTTTTTAACCTCAACCCAAACCGGTCGTTTAGGCCCCAACGAGTCTTCTTGCCTCTTCTTCATATCATGAACATCAACCCCTCTATTTCCTGTAACCAGATTCACATTGTCACCCAAATCTTGAACACTTGGTTTACATATACCAGACGCATGCCCAAACACCTTACAAATATTACACCTAGAAGGAAGCTACTCATAAACAACATAAATAATTTTCCACTCCCCATTAGCACATTGCATATCAAACTCATTGATGACATCCTTCGAAGCATCAATCTCAACACACACACGAGCAAAGCTAAGACGTTTCCTAGCTAATGTAATGTGATCGCATGTAATGGAATGCCCAAAGCACTAACTACAAAACTCAGGCCCTTAGAAGTCCAATATTCAAAAGGTAGATTATAAAGTTAAACCCATACAGGAATATTGCGTAACTCATCTTTAAACAAGGATAAACTAGGCTGCCACCGTTTAAGAACAAACAATTTATTCACTATATGCCATGGACCTTTTTCAAGAACTTCACAAGCATGGTCAAAACTATCAAACTTGAAAATAAAGAACCCTTGTTCTGAAGATAAGACTTCTTTCAGGCCAAACCTACCCCAAATTTTATGAACTACTGAATTCACTACGGGGAAAGGAATTCGCTTATCCACAAAGTACCCTATCAAGGAAGTTCTCCATTCTTCACTTCCCTCAATAGCTACCTCAACCGGAGGGCTAACTTTAATTCTTCCATTTTCTTCAGTAGGTTTAAAATATTGTAAGGATTCAAAGGTAGAAGATCGTACCTCACAAGCAATAGGAGAAGAATTCTGGACAGCCTTAGCATAAGATGGTTTCAGCCCTTGATCATGCATGGAAGAAGGTGTTAAAAATGGTCCAACATCAGCTCTTCCTTGTCCAAAGCTGCCAAGACCCGAAATTGAGCCCAAAGCACTCGATTTCGGCCCAATTACACCCACATCAGACCCAAAATGCAAGTTACCAAGCTTTTCCTTTCTATTATCATCTCTTGCAAGCCCAAATCCACCATAATTCGAAGGAGATTCAATAACATTAATCCTTGGCCCATCTAATTTTGTAGAATCAGCCCTATTAGCTCCAATTTCGTGCCCAACATTACCAATACCCGAAATTGAACCCAAAGCACCACATTTTGACTCTATTACACTCATTCCTTGCTGAATACTTTTATTTAGTGCAGGAAGGTCATCAACAACCACCTTCCTTTGACAATTTTGGCCATTAATGTCAATATTAGCATTCTTATGTTGAAAAATCCGCCCATGAGAATCATCCATCATTTGAATTATTTGCCCATTGCACATGTCTCCAACCACCATTTGAAAATTTTATCCATTATTATCTCTATGCAACACCTCATTCAACAAGTCTTCACCCTTGTCACCAATGTCAACCACACCTTTCTTCTTGTCCAATCCCGAAATAGTTGAAAGACAACCAATTCTTCATTTGGAGACAGCTCCTACTCCATCACAATTATCATCTATTTCAAGAGACCTACTACTTACACCAAAAGAGACATTTTTCATTACACCACCATCACCAAATTCAGTTTTAACAACTCCAGCTGAAGCTTTATCATGACAGCCCTTCATACCATTGAATTTCAAAGAAGAAACATGGTTGCCATCCTTCATACCACCATCAACAATAGAGGGTATATCATGGCAGCCCTTCATTACCCCTTCATGACAGCTCTTTATCCCATTGATCATCAAAGAAGAAGAAGAAACATGGTCTCCATCCTTCTTCACACCATCATCTATAGATGATATATCATGACAACCCATGACTAGCCCTTCATGATAACCATTCACTCCATTGGAACTCAAAGAAGAAACATGGTCTCCACCCTTCTTCACACCACCATCAGCTATATGATAGCCCTTCATTCCATTTGAGATCAAAGAAGAAACATGGTCTCCATCCTTCTTCACACCACCAGCAGTAGGATTTTGGGTTTGATCTACCAAAACCCTACATCCCTTCATTCCATTGGTTGAAGACAAGTTGCAGCTCGAATTAGCCTTAAAACCACCAAGATTGGCCACATCAAAATCATCCATACTAGTAAAAACAAACTAAAAACTTCTAATAAATTAAAGAAAACGAACCAGCAAACCTAAAACTAAAGAAAACGAAAATTGAGCTTGTAATCATCAAAGAAATCAATAATAATCACGAAGAGAGAATAGAAAAATTGATAAGAACACTCAAAGAAATTCTAGAGAGAAGTCAGAGTATTTTCTCTCACTAGAAGAAGAAGAAGAAAGGCATATAATGGTATTCTACTAACATTTGCTAGATGCAGTCACGATATCCATTTCTATAAATGATGCTCTCTATCGATATACACGTGAATATCACCAAACCATCGAGGATAGACTATACAGTATAATCGTACTCATTGACAGCTCAAATGATAACGCATGCAACCATAAGTCCATAATTTATCTCAGGATTGAGATAGATTCTCCGATTGTCTCAATCGAATACTTTTATCCATTGACGGTTACGGATAACGTTTTCTACAGTGATCCTATTCAATACACCCAGTGCACTAGATTCTTTTGTCCAAAGACACTTCGATGATTTTAGACTCATCATATTACATTTGATCCCGTTCAAATCTAACAAAAGAATCTACAACTTTAACAAGATAAAGGTGCCCAACCTTGTATCTTAAGTTGTGAATATTATTTGAGACTAACTAAAGAATTGTGTCTACATCATACATGAAAGGAGTTTTAGAAAATGTTTGATTATCATATAACAGGCGGAATTGGGTTTCAAACATTTTCTTTTATTTTGAATAAATATTTTTCAATCAGGAACCAGTTCCTATATATATGCAGAAAAATACTTTAGAAACTACATACCTTTTTCTTGATTTTTGTTTTCCTGATTCCTCGATCTACCACCAGATCTTCCGAGCTATGACCTGCGGTCTAACAATGTGTGTGTGGGCACGTCACGGCAAGAGATGGAGGACAAAGTCTTTAGGGTTTTAGTTTTGACCAAGTCAAAATAGGATTTCTAATCCCTTTTTTTATTTTAGTCTCCCTAAAGAGTTTAATAATTGACTATTAGGACTTTTAAAATAATCAAATTGTTTTAATTATTTTGTCCTAGTCATTATTTAATCACATGACCTCATATTTAATAAATAGAATTATTAATTATTAATTATTAATTTCTATTATTTTATTAAATATTCAATTAATTAAATAATCACATTATTTAATTATTCTCTTTTATTTAAATTGCATTACTTTTGTAACACTATTAATTGGACCATCCAATTAATCTACCGTGACCCTCGTTACCAATAACTATAAGGGCTGGCAAGGGGAACTAATGGACCCATAGTTTTGAGCTCTAATAATACTTAGTAATATTGTTCCTATTCTTGCGAGGTTTGGGAGTCTCTTCGGTCTCGGCAGCCAGCAGTGGATTGGTTTAGGTATGTTTGGCATTCTAAAGCAATTTCTAGACATGCTTTCATCTTCTGGTTGGCCATTAGGGGTGCCCTTTCTACTCAGGATAAGCTTTTTGTTTATGGCTTGATTCCGGTTATCCGTTGTGTGTTTTGTGGAGGGAATTGTGAGGATGTCCCTCATCTCTTTTTTAATTGTTCCTATTTTTGCGAGGTTTGGGTTGCTCTTTTAAGGAAGTGCAGATTACCTCTTCGTGCTCAGAGCTGGGAGGCTACTATTCTTTGGTCTTGCCATTTCTGCGGTCGGCATCTTCGTGGGTGGGTGGTGCGTATTATGCTTGCAGCTGCTGTCTATGCTATTTGGCGTGAGCGAAATATGCATGGTGAGTTACCCAAACCTGTTACCGTGGTTGTTCATTCCATTGTTAGAGATGTTTGTATACGTCTTAATTCCTTATCTAGTGTGGTGCCTTCTTCTACTAATAGGTGGCTCCACTAGTCTTAGGGTTTATCTGATTCTATTTTTTTGTAATTCGCTTGTTTTGCCTTTTAGGGGGCTTGTCCCTTTTGTTGTTATTCTGGTGGATTACTTTTAGCTGTACCTTGTGACAGGGTTTGTTTTTAGCTTTTATTGTTTTGCTGAGTTTTTAAGTTTTGGTTGGTAGGGGGCCTGTCCCTTGTCTGACCTTATGATCTTTTCGCTGGGGTATGCCCCTTTACTTTTGTCTTATCTCTTTGGTTAATATACTTACATTATCCACACAAAAAAATTAAAACTCTTTAATTAATATTTCACGATTATTAACCTCGGAGTTATTCCACTAAAAACCCGAGGCTGCACCCTCAAAACTGTAGACGTGCTTATACAATCTGAAGTCTCAGTGTCCATTGATATAGCTAATTGCATATAGTGTGATCCTCCACAAATTGTTCATAACTAGAGCTGGGTCATAAAGTCCGTTATACCCCTCTAGAAATATCTTTTCCTTTAAGTACCATTGATTCTCTAATGAACAATTAAATTCTGTCTTCCTCACGGAAGAAGGAGAGCGCTCATAATCGTGTTAAGAAGGAGTGGATTAAGAAGGAGTGGATTCCACTATTGTGTTCAAACCGTCCCAGCCATAAGCCAAACCGCAATTCTAAGATACGGAGGTATTGGTCAAGATTCACATCAACCTAATTCATGGTAAATCAAAAGCCACGATCCAACCTGAAGGAGTCGATAAGACTCTCATGATTAAGATCACCTATAAATAGCCATCATTTATCGATTATATATGAATCTCATCTACTAACGGATGTTGGTGAGAGATTCATATAAATAGTGGCTCAATCCTATATGATCTCATCATATAAGGTGCCTCCATTCTCATGTCAACTACATGAGCGGTCTAGGATAAGACCATTGTACTTTACAGAATGGACTGCAGTAGTAGATTAATCACAAACAAAGTACCCAGCTTTGTTCACTCTCTACGGACTCTTTAGATTGCAGGTCTCAAAATGAATCCTCTCTGTATATGACCATCATATACTCATTCTGAGATTACATCTTGCAATCTAGGATGTTCTTGCATAATACGAATGTATTACTGAATATAAAACATTTATAAAGTTGAATAATAATCTGAATAATTCTTATTAAGTCTTTAACTATTTACAATTACAAGCTTTAGGAGATAAATCCCAACAATCTCCCACTTGCACTAAAGCAGATGAGACATGTCTCGTAATCCTAGACCCTCTAAGTAACCTTTAAACACTTTGACCGTCAAGGTCTTTGTAAATGGATCAGCTAGGCTATCTTGCGACGCAATCTTCGTCACGGCCACGTCTCCTCGCTGCACTATCTCTCTCATGAGATGATATTTCCTCTCTATATGCTTCCCTCTTTTATGGCTTCTTGGTTCTTTGGAATTGGTCACAGCTCCACTATTATTATAATAAAGTGTCATGGGCCTATCCATATCTGGAACAACTTCCAAAACACTCAAGAACTTTCGGAGCCAAACAGCCTCCTTAGTTGCTTCACAATCTGCTACATACTCGACTTCCATGGTGGAATCAGCAATGCAAGATTGCTTCATACTCCTCCAAATTATGGCTCTACCACCAAGGGTGAATATTGACCCAGACGTGGATTTTCTTGAATCCTTGTTTGACTGAAAGTCAGAATCTGTATATCCCAATGGAATTAAATTCGGATGGGAATATACAAGCATATAGTTTCTCGTTCTCCGAAGATACTTGAGAATATGCTTAACAGCAACCCAATGATCCAATCCTGGGTTGGACTGATATCTACTGGCTACTCCCACTGTGAAGCAGATGTCGAGTCTTGTGCATAATATAGAATACATAAGACTGCCTACTGCGGACGCATAAGGAATTCGTCTCATATCCTTAATTTCTTGAAGTGTCTTAGGACACTGTTCCTTAGACAAGTGAACTACATGCCTTGAAGGTAAACTACCTTTCTTAGAATTCTGCATGGAGAATCGCATAAGTATCTTGTCGATATACAATGCCTGAGAAAGCGCTAACAGTTTGTTCTTACGATCTCTTATTAATTGGATCTCAAGAATATAACTTGCCTCTCCCAAATCTTTTATTTGAAATTGGTTAGCAAGCCAACTCTTTACCTCTGACAATGTTCCTACGTCATTCCCAATGAGTAGGATATCATCTACGTAAATGACCAGAAAAACTACTTTCTTGTTAATGATGCGCTTGTATACATAAGGCTCATCAACGTTCTGCTCAAAGCCATAGGTTTTGATCGCAGTATCAAACCTAATGTTCCAAGATCTAGACGCCTGCTTAAGTCCATAAATGGACCTTTGCAGTTTGCAAACCTTTTGCTCTTGATCTTGGGATACGAATCCCTCTGGTTGCATCATATAAATGCTCTCATCTAGGTTGCCATTCAAGAATGCAATCTTGACGTCCATTTGTCAGATTTCATAATCGAAATAGGCAGGTATAGATAAGAGTATCCTAATAGACTTAAACATAGCTATAGGCGAGAAGGTTTCATCATAATCAATGCCTTCCTTCTGGGTATAACCCTTAGTCACTAGCCTTACCTTGAAGGTCTCTACCTTCCCGTCTACTCCTCTCTTACACTTGTAGATCCACTTACATCCTATGGGTTTTATCCCATCTGGTAGATCTACAAGTTCCCATACTGAGTGGGAGTACATGGACTCCATCTCGAGATTCATGGGTTTAAGCCATTCCTCTTTGTCCGAATCATCCATTGTGATACGAACCCCGCCAACTTGTGACAAAACCCGTAACAATGTTACTGCCTATGACCGTTCTACTTTCAGGTTTAGGATGGAAACCGCGACCCAACACCTATAGAGAAGGTGCAAACCTTGGTATTAGGAGGACGCCACAATCAAGGATGGCAAACTTGATTGATAAGTCAAGGTACGAACGCCACAGAGTAATCTGATAAGTTCGTAGGTTCTTCAAAGAACCCAAGAGAGACTTAAACTCACATTTCTATATTGAAATTCATCTCTGCCTCTATTAAATGACTTACAAATGAGTTTAAATAGAAAATGAAATGTCTTAGAACAACCCTCCAAGCATGGGAAACGAAAATAAGTAAAGCAAGGTGTGATTTTGTTGACTAGAAAGGTTTGAACTCAATAAAAACGTGCAATACAAATGTCAAAGGAAGATAACACAATTGTCAAAGTAAGACAGCTTCTGGATACTTTGAAATAACCAACCATATCTTCCTCGTGTTACCTCCAATGGATCTGATTCCAACATCAAAGTTGAAGCTAAGATCATGAACGTTAAAAAGACTTGCTCACACGCCTCCCGAAACCTAGCCGTTCACACGTTATGAATTTCCAAAGTTATCCCTTCGAATCAGCAGGTTGCCTCGCCTTTGTGCTAGATAAGTCTTCATCACATTGCATGTTTAAATGTCAATAGATCATTCACACTATCATTAGAAACGACACCCTGTGCCTTTTCAATGCCTAAGTAGCGATTAGGTTATCGAACAACCCTTCCACTATGCCTAGGCGATAGTGTATACTAATTAGGAATCATCTGACTATCAGATGTTTATGGAATAATAATATCGTCAACAACTCTTGTTGACTAAGCACTAGTGCCAGGTTCTAGTTCCATTAACACAATCTTACTGCGAGATTTATGATTACTCATATAATCATCATTAAGAAACATTGTGTTTGTCGATACAAACACCTTGTTTTCTTGTGGATTATAAAATAATCCACCTCGAGTTTCCTTTGGGTACCCTACAAATAGGCATACTTGTGAACGAGGTTCCAACTTTTCAGTTCTGTTCTTCAGTACATGTACTGGACACCCCTATATGAGAAAATGTTGCAAACTAGCTTTACGACCATTCCACAACTCTAGGGGAGTCTTAGGAACAGACTTGGATGGAACTACATTTAGTATGTAAGCCGTTGTTTGTAGTGCATATCCCTAAAAGGAATATGGTAATGATGAGAAAACTAATCCTAGATCTCACCATTTCCATCAAGGTCCTATTTCTCCTCTCCGCAACACCATTCTACTGTGGTATTCCTGAAGCTGTGAGTTGGGATATGATCCCATGCTCAACCATGTAGTCTTCAAACTCTTGGTCGAGATACTCACCCCCACGATCCTATCGTAAAGATTTGATTGTTTTGCCTAATTGATTTTCAACTTCAGCTCGGAATTCTTTGAACCTTTCAAAGGTTTCCGACTTACATTGCATTTAGGTAAACATACGCATATTTAGAGTAGTCGTCAATAAATGTGACATAATACTCATAACCACCTCTAGCTCTAACAATCATAGGTCCGCAGACGTCTGAATGTATAAGCTCAAGTGATTGCGTGACTCTAATCCCTTTTCTTGTAAAAGGTCTCTTGGTCATTTTACCCTCCAGACAAGATTCATAGACAGGTAAGGTACTGATCTCTAACTGACTTAAAGATCCGCTTTTTACTAGTCTGTTTATCCTATCAAGGTTTATATATCCAAGTCTTAAATGCCACAGATACGTGTCATCATCTGGAGAAATCTTTTGTCGTTTTGTTTTTGGTTTTTCAACTTTAAACAATTCAGTATTAAGCAGTGTTGTATGAATTAACGGTTTTAAAACATACAAGTCATTTTCATTTATTCTAGAACAATCATTCATTCCATTTCTTAAAATGATAACTGATTTATCATTAAAAAAAACTTTACGAAACTTTTTCATGTAATCTGGATACATAAATCAAATTCCTTGTAAATCCAAGAATGAAACATACATTGTTCAATAAAAGAAAATTATTTATTTGTAGTCTAACTACTCCCACTGCTAGTGTTGAAATAACATCCCTTGTTCTAACACGCATAGTGAAGGACCCCTCCTTCGGCTTTTGCCAATAATCATTCGAATGTAAAGAAGAACAAAATTAGTTAATGGCCCCTAAATCTACTATTCAAGATGAAGAATTATCTTTCACTAAACAAAATTTAATGATGAGTAAATCTGATTTACTTTTCACTTTCTTCTTATTGGAGAGCTGCTCGAGGTATTGCAGACAGTTCCTCTTCCAATGACTAAACTCTTTGCAATGGAAACAATTCCCTTTTGCTTAGTCAGTCGTGGTGCTCTATATCTTGGGCTTAGCCTTTACTTTACCAGTAGACCTCTTCGTCTTCTTGAAACCCGAAGAAGATGGCTTAGCAACATTTGCTTTGTCAGTCTTACCCTTAGTAACTAGTTATGCGTTGGTTACAGGCTCTGAAGGACATTCCTCTGTAAGCACAAATTTAAGGTCTTTGCAGACCATGATTGCGTTTACGTTGTGTTTCCACTTAGTATAGTTATCCCCAATTAATTTTTCGTTTATGAGGAAATAATAATGCAGAAGATAACGCTGATATTTAAAGATATAAATCTAAATTAATATCAATCATATTAAATGCTATAGTTCGGCATAAAATTAAACATGATGCATGAGTATATATTAATGAACTAAAAAATCCCTAAAATTAGTTACTATGCCGCGATAATCCAACATACCACAAGTGAGTGCCTAGGTAGGCTAGATCAAATCCTTGCATGGGAGATCGAGACATTCTCAATTGGATAATACACCAGAATAACTTTTTATCCTTATATTATCCAACCATCACTTTTGTTTAGTCAGGATATTCAATTAACATCTTAATTAAGTCCTTTGTGAGTGTGACCCATCGTTTCAGAATTCATGAACTTAACTTAAGAGTGCCTAAGTAGGCTAGGCCAATCCCAAAATACATTCCGAAAACCTATCCGTTAGGAAGTCAACCTTGGTATTGACTCTTGTGGACACCCTCCGTAGGGAGGACGAAAGCAAAGCCTGTCACAAAGCGCCACTCAAGTCTCACGGTGTTGAACTAACAATGGAGACTGTGGGATATAATGTCATATATCTCTCTCCCACTCACTATTTGTAATTTAGGATTTTCTTTAAACTAAGAGCTTCTAAAACTCTATGTTTTTAGTATTTACTTAGATTCTACAGCTAATATAAAATCTAAGTTTACTAGTTATAATAAATTATTTAATTTTAACTCTTAAAATATAATTTATTATTTTGATTTTTAATTTACATAAACTATTTAAATAAACTAGAAATTAAATGTGAAATTACCAGGTTTTAACTATTAAAACTAAATCACATTATTTGGTCCAATTATGTCTTTGGTGTTTAATCAAATTAAAACCTAACATTTAAAAGGACCTAACTAATCTAATTAAACACTTTAATATATAGATTAGTTAATAATAAAATTTACCAAATTTTTACTCCTAAAAACTAATCTCATTATTTGGTTCTTTTTAATTAAGTAATTAATCTAATTAAACTTAATTAATGATAAGAACCTAACTAATCTTTTTAATTAAACTCTTTAATTTGTTGATTAGTCAATTAATGGATATTACCAAGTTTTTACACCTAAAAACTAAATCCATTATTCGATTCTTTTTAATTAAGTAATTAATCTAATTAATCTTAATAAATTCAAAGAATCTGACTAATCACTTTAATTAAAATCTTTAATTGGTTGATTAGTCAATTAATAAATATTACCAAGTTTTTACACCTAAAAACTAAATCCATTATTCAATTGCCATTTATGAAATTGTTTTCTATTTTAATCTCATTAAAATAAAACAACATATTATGACAATTATGCATGACATATTATTTATGCATGTGTAGGCACACCTAATCTAGATGATATTCATATATATGACAATGCTTTAACATTCATATAATCATCACATGAAAATAAATAAAGCATACATAATTGACCGAGTGACATAGGTTATCTAACTTAAACAACTCTAATTACAATTGTATTCCCAAGGCATTCCTTAATCTTCAAGCGTTCTTCTTCGAGTTGAATTCTTCTTGTCTTAGTTTTTCTAATGAAATCAAACTTGATTTTTGTCAAAAGTCAACATCTTTTCCAGAGGTCCACGTGTTACCTTAACATGCACCCTAGGTCAAGACGAAACCCTAAATATCCCTAACGCATGTGAAAGTATGGCTACCAGCAGCGTAGCCGCACGCAAGCAAGATGGGCGAGGCCCTCACAAGAGTCGCGCTTTCGCTCGAGTTCTTAGGTCGTTTCGCCCACGGTTTTTTTATCTCCGATTTTGTGCCACTTTTCTAGGTTAATATTCACCAATATTTTCTAGAAAATATGCAGCAAAATCGCCCTCAAAACATCCACAGGAACAGCCCCAAAACCTGCCATGACAGTCCCTTGCGCTATCTTGTTTCAAGTCTGCAGCACTTCCAGCTTGCGGCAGAAGGTGAGGGCGCGGCCAGGCTTATTTTTCGATGCCATTTGCTCAGTTGTCTTCATCTGGATATCTTCTTTCCACGGATTTTTGAATCGCCTTAATTGGACACCGTTTGCTATGGTTTCGTATCAGTTAATTACAGGATGTACGAAACAGCCAATACCATATTCGGCTTTAACAAAAAAAAAACAAAAAAAAAAACCTAAAACCCATGACACCATACAATTAACGATCAATTACACTTTTATAATCATACAATCAAATCATATAATAATAAAACAAATCATACATTCTAGATTTGTGCCTACACAATAATATATCAATAGATCAATAATCAATAAGAAAAATAAAAAGAAAAACAAGAAATATGTAGTTTTTTTCTTTTTCTTTTACGTATATACATGAACTTAGAACCAGGCTCTGATACCAATTGTAGGGAGTTTTAGAAAATGTTTGATTATCATATAACATGCGGAATTGGTTTTCAAAAAATTTCTTTTATTTTGAAAAACTATTTTTCAATCAGGAACGAGTTCCTGTAAATACGCAAAAAAAGACTTTAGAAACTACATACCTTTTTTTTTTTTTTTGGTTTTTCTGATTCCTCGATCTACCACCAGATCTTTCGAGCAAGAGATGGAGAACACGTGAGAAACGGATGGAGAACTTCTTCTCCTGTGGCCGACCGGCCCCTGCAGGTAAAGGTCAGAAAAAAAAAACTTTTCTTTTTCTTCTCTCTTTTGGTGGTGGCCGAATTCTCTTGTTTCTTCACTTATGTGTTAGGTTTATTTTTCATAGTATAATAACTTTTACATACTAGGTTTTTAGGGTTTTAGTTTTGACCAAGTCAAAATAGGATTCCTAATCCCTTTTTATTTTAGTCTCCCTAAAGAGTTTAATAATTGACTATTAGGACTTTTAAAATAATCAAATTATTTTAATTCTTTTATCCTAGTCATTATTTAATCACATGACCTAATATTTAATAAATAGAATTAATAATTAATAATTAATAATTTATATTATTTTATTAAATATTTAATTAATTAAATAATCACATTATTTAATTATTCTCTGTTATTTAAATCGCATTACTTTCGTAACACTATTAATTGGACCATCCAATTAATCTACAGTGACCCTCGTTACCAACAACTATAAGGGCTAGCAAGGGGACCTATTGGACTCACAGTTTTGAGCTCCAATAATACTTAGTAATATTAATTAAAACTCTTTAATTAATATTTCACGATTATTAACCTCGGAGTTATTCCACTAAAAACCCGAGGCTGCACGCTCAGAACTATAGACGTGTTTATACAATCTAAAGTCTCAGTATCCATTAATATAGCTAATTGCATATAGTGTAATCCTCCACAAATAGTTCATAACTAGAGCTGGGTTATAAAGTCCGTTAAACCCCTCTAAAAATATCTTTTCCTTTAAATACTATTGATTCTCTAATGAACAATTAAATCCTGTCTTCCTCACTGACGAAGGAGAGCGCTCATAATCGTTCAAGCCCCGAATCAACCCTTAAGGGAACTACTCATCTAATTCAATCAAGAAGGAGTGGATTCCACTATTGTGTTCAAACCTTCCCAGCCACAAGCCAAACCGCAACTCCAAGATACAGAGGTATTGGTTGAGATTCACATCAACCTCACTCATGGTAAATCAAAAGCCACGATACAACCTGAAGGAGTCAATAAGACACTCAGGATTAAGATCACCTATGAATAGCCATCGTTATCGATTATATATGAATCTCATCTACTAACGGATCTTGGTAAGAGATTCATATAAATCGTGGCCCAGTCCTATATGATCTCATCATATAAGATGCCTCCATTCTCATGTTAACTATATGAACGGTCTATGATAAGACCACTGTACTTTACAGAATGGACCGTAGCAGTAGATCAAAGTACCTACAAACAAAGTACCCAGCTTTGTTCGCTCTCTACGGACTCTTTAGATTGCATGTCTCAAAATGAATCCTTTCTGTATATAACCCATCATATACTCATTCTGAGATTATATCTTACAATCTAGGATGTTCTTGCACAATACGAATGTATTACTGAATATAAACATTATTAAACTTGAATGATAATCTGAATAATTCTTATTAAGTCTTTAACCATTTACAATTACAAAGCTTTGAGACATAAATCCCAACAATACATATCCAGATATACGAACAATTATTTTATTTCCCATAGTCTCTTGACCTTATGATTATTTACTTTTGACAATTGATATAATTGCTATAAGATTTGTTAATCTGAAATCACTTTATTTATATGAGAAAGATTGTCAAATACACTATTACATTCTTGCTATTGAGCATAATTCTAACACCAACGTAGATCACGTTGGAGTGTGGGCTCTCTTCTTTGAATTGTGTACCTAAGGATGAGAAACAAAAAAAACTTTCCTTTTTGTTAGTCACTCAAAACTCTCCTGACAAAACGAAGAACGTATGTAGGTGTTCTTGCTCTCTTTTCTCTCGGGTGAATTCTCACACTTTGCTAGAATTTTGGCTATTTTTCTTAGCTTCCAAAAGCTCACAAAATTCACCAAAATTGCATTAAAGGATGTCATGGCCGAACTCCCCTTTGGTAGATTAAATAGGGTGGCCGAATTCTCCTTCTTGGAGGATTTGTGTTTCACCCAAAAATCTATCAAACCAAGAGTTCAATTCTATGCCAACTCTAAGTGTAATATCCAGCTAATTATTAATAGATAATTGAGAATTAGTGACCTTATCAAAACTTCCTAAAAGTACTTAAAAGTCAACTTTAGAGTTTTGATAGTTATAACAAACTTTCTTAATTTGACTAGATAAATAATTCCAATTTATTTATCTACTTATCAAATAAGGTTTTTGATACTTATCATACTATCACTAATAGTATGAAACTAGGAATTCAATTCCTAGAAGAAAAGTATTTTGAATTTTAATTAAATAATTAATAATTAAATAATTTATATTTAATTAAATAATAAAATAAAACAAAGTAATTAGCTAAATAATTTAGCTAATGCCGCCCAACCCTAAACACATGGGCCAAACTTAGTTTTTACATTTTATTAATCTAATTGGACTTCCACAATAAGTCCACATGTGAACTAGACCCATTCTTACAAAAGAAAACAAGTCCACATTTGATATGAACCTCGTCGATTGTATCAAGATTGATGCCAATATTGGTTCTAACCTCTGGTTCGGATGGAAACCGCGACCCAGCACCTATATCGAGATGTGAACCTTGGTATAAAGGAGGACGCCACAATCAAGGATGAGATACTCGATTGATAAGTCAAGGAGGAACGCCACAGAGAATTCTGATAAGTTCCAGTTAGTTCTCAAAGAACAAAGAGAAAACTCTCTCAAATTTCATTCAAAATCAAATTAATTATCCCCTCTTACATCCAACAATATCCTTATAAATGAAACCCTAAAACAAAGGAAAGAAAATAAGATAGCCATTAAGGCCTTACAAATAGAAAACTAGAATGAACATATTTGCCTTACAAATGGACCAAAACTAAAACAAACTATTAAATCAAGCCCAAACCGAAATTATGCCAAGCTTTCTCTTATTCAGCCCACTCAATTGCCTTGATGATGTTAATCAAGCCTTGGTCTTCATGTGGGTTCATCTTGGGCTTTAATAATTCAGAATCAGCCCAAGTATCTTGAATTAGGCCATTGAGTGCTTCTTTGAATCTCTTAGCCCTTGCCCTTGTTATAGGCCCAATCGGAACATGCAATGGATCCCTTGGTGCAGCTCCCTTATTCTCATCATTCCCTCCCTCTTGAAAAGGATTTGTCCTCAAATCGTCACCTACATCAAAAGGAGACAAATCAGAAACATTGAAGCTTGCACTAACATTATACTCACCTGGAAGATCTAACTTGTAGGCATTGTCATTGATCCTTTCAATCACTTGAAATGGGCCATCTCCCCTTGGAAGTAGTTTAGAACGCCTCTGGACTGGAAACCGTTCCTTCCTCATATGCAACCACACCCAATCACCGGGTTCAAACACAACTTTCTTGCGCCCTTTATTAGCTTGGTTGGCATATTGCTCAGTTCTCCTCTCGATGTTTTGCCTAGTCTTTTCATGTATTTGCTTAACAAACTCTGCCTTTTTCTTTCCATCCAAGTTAACATGCTCAGTCACAGGTAAAGGAAGTAAATCCAAAGGAGTCAATGGGTTAAAACCATACACAATTTCAAAAGGTGAAAAATGAGTTGCAGAATGCACACTCCTATTATAAGCAAACTCTACATGCGGCAAACAATCTTCCCATGTTTTCAAGTTCTTTTGTATTATAGCACGCAACAAGGCAGATAAAGTCCTATTAACTACTTCAGTTTGACCATCAGTTTGTGGATGACAAGTAGTAGAAAACAAAAGTTTAGTTCCTAACTTGCCCCATAAAGTTTTCCAAAAGTAGCTTAAGAACTTAGCATCTCTATCCGAAACAATGGTTTTAGGCATGCCGTGCAATCTGACAATTTCTTTGAAAAACAAATCAGCAATATGTGATGCATCATCAGTTTTATGACAAGGAATGAAATGTGCCATTTTAGAAAACCTATCAACAACCACATATATAGAATCTCTACCCCTCTTTGACCTAGGCAAACCCAGCACAAAATCCATAGAAATATCAATCCAAGGTCCACTAGGTATAGGTAAAGGAGTATACAAACCATGGGGCTTAATCCTAGACTTAGCTTGTCTACACGTAATGCATTTCTCACAAATTCTTTCTACATCACGTTTCATATGAGGCCAAAAGAAGTGTTCATGCAAAACATCTAGGGTCTTGGCTATACCAAAATGCCCCATCAAACCGCCCCCATGAGCTTCCCTCACAAGCAATTCACGCAAAGAACTCTTAGGCACGCATAATTTAGTTTCTCTAAACAAAAATCCATCATGCCTATAAAACTTGCCAAATGCAACCTTTTCACATGCATTGAATATATTGCCAAAATCAGCATCTTCCACATACAACTCTTTAATGTAGTCAAAACCAAACAATCTAGCATCCAAAGTAGAAAGTAAAACGTACCTTCTGGACAGAGCATCAGCGACTACGTTTTCCTTACCTTTTTTGTACTTGATCACGTATGGAAATGTTTCTATGAACTCCACCCACTTGGCATGCCTCTTATTTAGCTTGTGCTGCCCCTTTAGATGCTTCAAGGACTCATGATCCGTGTGAATCACAAATTCTTTCGGCCAAAGGTAATGTTGCCAAGTTTCCAATGCCCTAACCAAAGCATACATCTCCTTGTCATAGGTAGGATAATTCAAGGCTGCTCGACTTATTTTCTCACTAAAAAATGCAATGGGACGTCCTTCTTGCATTAGAACAGCTCCCATACCTATTCCTGAAGCATCACACTCAATCTCAAAAGCTTTAGCAAAGTTAGGCAAAGCAAGCAAAGGTGCATTAGTTAATTTTTCCTTAATCAAGTTAAATGCCTTTTCTTGTTCATTACCCCACTTAAAACCCACATTCTTTTTGATAACTTCAGTTAAAGGTGCAGCTAGACTACTAAAGTCTTTCACAAACCTCCTATAGAAACTAGCCAACCCATGAAAACTTCTCACTTGTCCCACAGTTGTAGGTTTCGGCCACTCCTTAATTGCCTTAACCTTTTCTTCATCAACCCCAATTCCTTTAGCACTAACAACAAAACCCAAAAATACCAACCTATCCGTGCAAAAGGTACACTTTTTAAAATTAGCAAACAACTTTTCGGTTCTTAAAACACCTAAAACAAGTTTTAAATGTTCAACATGCTCATCCAAGGTTTTGCTATAAATCAGAATGTCATCAAAGTAAACAACCACAAATCTTCCAATAAAAGCACGCAAAACATGGTTCATTAATCTCATGAAAGTACTTGGTGCATTAGTTAACCCAAAGGGCATAACTAACCACTCATATAACCCATATTTTGTTTTGAAAGCAGTTTTCCACTCATCACCTTCTTTCATCCTAATTTGATGATATCCACTTTTAAGATCAATTTTAGTGAAAACAATAGAACCATGCAATTCATCAAGCATATCATCTAATCTAGGAATAGGATGTCGATACTTTACAATGATATTGTTGATGGCACGACAATCAACACACATCCTCCATGTTCCATCCTTCTTAGGCACAAGCAATACGGGAACCGCACAAGGACTCAATACTCTCACGAACATACCCCTTCTCCATGAGCTGATCAGCCTGCCTTTGAAGTTCCTTTGTCTCCTCGGGATTACTTCGGTATGCGGGTCTATTTGGAATTGGTGCTCCGGGGACAAAGTCAATTTGGTGTTCAATCCCCCTTATTGGTGGTAAACCAATAGGCATATCTTCGGGAAACACTTCATCAAAGTCCTGCAAAAGTGAAACAACAACACTAGGCAAAGAAGAGTTAATTTCATTAGTACTAAAACAAGCCTCTTTGTACAAAAGTACAATCATTGGCTGGTTTGAAAACAAAGCCCTTTTGATCTCACTGTCTCTTGCATAAAAGCTCACTTGTTTTGTCTCTCTTTTTTTCTCTTCAACCTCTTTTTCTTTTGAACTCTCACTCTCATTTTTAACATCCCTCTCATCTTTTACCTCACTTGATCTTCATATACTTGTCTTGGGGTTAAAGGTACAAGGGTGATTGGCCTTTTATGGAGCACAAAGGAGTATCTATTAGTGTATCCATCATGAGTCACCTGCCTATCAAACTGCCACGGTCTTCCCAAAAGGATATGACCCGCATTCATTGGTACCACGTCACAAACAACTTCATCTTTGTATTTGCCAATTGAAAATGACACCAACACCTGTTTATTCACCCTAACTTCCCCACTATCATTCAACCATTGTAGCTTATAAGGTTTTGGGTGCTTCAAGGTTTTCAAATTCAATTTTTTTTACCAAAGTAGTGCTCGCCACATTAGTACAACTCCCCCCATCAATAATCACACTACATACCTTGTCATTAACATGGCAGCGGGTGTGAAAAATATTTTCACGTTGTACCTCATCATCTTCCTTTGCTTGAGCACTAAGAGCTCGTCTTGCTACCAAAAGCTCTCCACCCACCGGATATTCAAAGTCACCGGCATCCTCCAATGGTGGCATGGACTCACCATCAAATTCACCTTCTGATTCGATACCACCATCATCCTTCAAAACCATTACTCTCTTGTTTGGGCATTGTGATGCAATATGACCTGCTCCCAAACACTTAAAGCACTTAATGTCACGATTTCTAGTAGGTTGAGAATCTGGTTTACCTTGGTTTATTGTGCCTCCAGCCTTATGATCTTTGGATGGTTCGGCCTTGGCCTTGAAACTAGGCTGGTCCTCCCTCTTGCTCCAATTCGGTTTCCACGATGATGAAGAACCCGAATTTTGCCCAACCCGTGTGGAACCCTTCCTCTTCAATTGTTGTTCCACTTTAATGGCCATGTGTACCATGTCAGTCAATTCAACATAATGCTGCAACTCTACTACATTTGCAATGTCTCGGTGTAGTCCATTGAGAAACCTAGCCATAGTTGCTTCTCTGTCCTCCTGTACATCAGCTCGAATCATGGCTATTTCCATCTCTTTGTAGTAGTCTTCAACACACTTGGACCCCTGAGTAAGAGTTTGCAATTTTTGAAACAAACTCCTATAATAGTGACTTGGAATGAATCTCCTCCTCATAACAGTTTTCATCTCCTCCCATGTCTCAATAGGTCTTTCTCCATTCCGTCTTCTACTCACAATCAGTTGATCCCACCAAACAATAGCATAATCGGTGAATTCTATGGCTGCCAATTTCACCTTCTTCAATTCGGAATATTCATGGCAGTCAAACACCAGCTCTATTCTTTTCTCCCATTCCAAATAAGCTTCAGGATCAGTTTTACCTTGGAAGGTTGGAATCTTCACCTTTATACTACCCAAATTATTATCAACCCTCTCTGCATACCTATCTCCTCTGTTCCCATACCTATCTTCTCTATTCCCATACTTATCTTCTCTATCCCCATACCTAACTCCTCTTCCTCCCATTCCACGCCTAAATCTCCCCGCACCCACACTGGACATGCGATCATCCTCTTCTATATCATTATTATCCCCGTAGTAATCATGAACTTCTTCTCTAACCGGAACCCCCTCTCTCCTACGTGCTTGGGGAACGGGTGGTGGCTGTTCCGCACGTGTATTTTCTACCCGATCTAATCGTTCATGAATTCAGCCCTTAACAATCTCCCCATCTCCCTCGTCAATGCTTCCATTATAAACTTTGTATCTACCTTTCCCAACACCTCATCCGAAGCACTTTCTTTAGACATATTCGCTGCAAAGAAAACGTTAGTAAAAAAAAAAAATAATAATAATAAATAAAAGAAGCTCCTCACTTCACTCCCTCACGTGTTTCCCTCAAACAATAGTTCACTCAGTTCCACTCCTGTTTCACACAATATATTCGGCTTTTACCCTCAGTATATCCTCACCTCTCTGGCCTTTTTCCACTCGTAATTTTTTTCTCAAAAGTTCTTTTCAAACTAACCAAACAATAATCAGGATTTCTTAGCCACGTTCACACGAAATAAAAGTTCTTAGGTTCACAGGAAACGAATCACAACGAAACTGATATTTTTTTTTTTTTTTATAATCACTGCACGAATCAAGAAGAAAATAACAATAGTTGATATATATTCAACTACACGATCGGTCAAAAAATTAAATTTTTTTTTTTCTCTCTCTCTCTCTCTCTCTCTCTCTCTCTTAGGTCTGGACACGCACAAACAAGAATATAACAGAATATATAATTTCGATCTGGATCAACGAAATCAAGAACAAGACTAACACAGACTTAGATCTGGTTCAACGAAACCAAGAACAAGAATAACACAGACAGATAACTTCGCTCTAGATCAACGAAATCAAGAACAAGAATAACAGAATATATAACTTCGATCTGGATCAACGAAATCAAGAACAAGAATAACACAGACAGATACTTAGATTTGGATCTACGAAATCATGAACAAGAATAACACAGACAGATACTTAGATTTGGATCTACGAAATCAAGAACAAGAATAACAAAGATAGATAACTTAGATCTGGACACTAACAAGAAGTTCTGGAAATAATATATAATTCTGTGATCAACGAAATCAAAGAAGAAGAATAACAAGATAGAATAACCTGATGTTAGAGCCCTAGGCTCTGATACCAAATGATATGAACCTCGTCGATTGTATCAAGATTGATGCCAATATTGGTTCTAACCTCTGGTTCGGATGGAAACCGCGACCCAGCACCTATATCGAGATGTGAACCTTGGTATAAAGGAGGACGCCACAATCAAGGATGAGATACTCGATTGATAAGTCAAGGAGGAACGCCACAGAGAATTCTGATAAGTTCCAGTTAGTTCTCAAAGAACAAAGAGAAAACTCTCTCAAATTTCATTCAAAATCAAATTAATTATCCCCTCTTACATCCAACAATATCCTTATAAATGAAACCCTAAAACAAAGGAAAGAAAATAAGATAGCCATTAAGGCCTTACAAATAGAAAACTAGAATGAACATATTTGCCTTACAAATGGACCAAAACTAAAACAAACTATTAAATCAAGCCCAAACCGAAATTATGCCAAGCTTTCTCTTATTCAGCCCACTCAATTGCCTTGATGATGTTAATCAAGCCTTGGTCTTCATGTGGGTTCATCTTGGGCTTTAATAATTCAGAATCAGCCCAAGTATCTTGAATTAGGCCATTGAGTGCTTCTTTGAATCTCTTAGCCCTTGCCCTTGTTATAGGCCCAATCGGAACATGCAATGAATCCCTTGGTGCAGCTCCCTTATTCTCATCACACATGCCTTAAATAAATATATTAATATAATTTCAATAGCCCATTTATATTAAATATGCTAATTATATTCTTAATATATTTATGGAACGTTAAAAACATCCCATAGGGCCGCCCAAGGGATCACACACCCTTGGTCGCCCATTCTAGGTACTTTGACGAGTTACTGTGTGTCTTGATCGAATACAAGAACGCATATCTCAAAACCTTTTGGAAAAAATTCCAAAAAACAATTCTTAAGATGGATCAATTAAATGATCTGATAGAATATAACAAGTGATCCATTCAAATTCGTGTGGATTGGGGATCTTGGCGGGCTATCTAAATTTAAGTTCCAATAGACATAACCTAATCACAATCAACAAATGATTCACTTAAGTCCGATCTATTAATTTTATTTCGTTCCACTAAAGAACTAAAATTGAACTCTTAAACAAAGATAGAATAAGTGAGCGTACTAATTCGTACTCTAGACAACCTAAATGGGGAAAGTGTATCCTTATAGACCGCCTATAGCTCTCCTAGTTACCATATTTACTCATATGACCATGTTTTTGAACTTGGATATTTTTGACTTGTCCAAAAGCTATGTTTCAATAGCCACTATTGAAAACTTAACGTTAAGATTTAATATCCAATATCTCAAAATATCCATATGATGGTATTGTACTAACATTTGCTAGATACAGTCACGATGTCCATTTCTATAAATGATGTCCTCTATCGATATACACATGAATACCATCAAACCATCGAGGATAAACTATGTAATATAATCGTACTCATTGATAGCTCAAATGATAACACGTGCAACCATAAGTCCATCATTTATCTTAGGATTGAGATAGACTTTCTAATTGTCTCAGTCGAATATTTTTATCCACTGACGACTGGGGATAACATTTTTTATAGTGATCCTATTTAATGCACCCACTGCACTAGATTCTTTTGTTCAAAGACACTTCGATGATTTTAGACTCATCATATCACATTTGATCCTACTCAAATGCTAACAAAAGAATTTACAACTTCAACAAGATAAAGGCGCCCAACCTTGTATCTTATGTTGTGAATGTTATTCGAGACTAACTAAAGAATTATGTCTACCTCATACATATCCAGATGTACGAACAATTCTTTTGTTTCCCATAGTCTCTTGACCTTATGATTATTTACTTTTGATAATTGATATAATTGCTATAAGATTTGTTAAATCTGAAATCACTTTATTCATATGAGAAAGATTGTCAAATACACTATTACACTCTTGCTATTGAGCATAATCAGTGACCTTTCGAGTATCCCGCCATATCCTCAGGTTGAATATCAGCTGTGGATTGTTCTTCAAGTTATTATTGCTTCGATCTAATGGTTTGGCTCTTTGTCTATATATAGGTCTTTCTGTACTTTCTCTTCATTCTTCGCGAACTTCCTAGAAAATTCTCTCTTATTCTTTTCTTTGCTAACCATCTCCGAAAGAAAGGTACGCTTCAACTTCTACAGTGCGCTTCATCTTCTCCTAGTCCTGGTAGTCGAAAAACATCTTTAAGGCTTTGCGTTCGTCTGTGTGAGCGGTTTGCCATTCTTCTTGTGTGCTAGTCCCAGTAGTCGAAAAACATCTTCAAGGCTTTGTGTTCGTCTTCTGTTGTTGTTGTCCTCTTTCTGAATAATCTGTCTGAAGTGTCTGGGTTTTCTGTGGATGCTTGGAAATGGTAAAGCCTCTTTTTTTTATACTCCCCTGTTTGGTCAGTTTGGGCAATTGTGACCCTTTAGTGCCTTTGGCTCGAGCCTTTAGATTGTCGTAGACGCCTAGGTTTCCTCTTTGTTGTCCGATTTTAAGTTCTCATCTCTAATGTAGATGTCTGGTTTGAGCATTTAGAGGTTTCGTGGGAATAGCGTGGCAGAAGTATCTGCTTCAGGTCGCCAAGGGATCGGATCGTCTCAAGAGGGTGCCTTGGGGGCGATCATATTTAACCACATCGATAATCACGACCAACCCGGAGAAGTGGAGGTAGTGAATGGCATGGAGATACTGGACAGTCTTCCTTGGGCTGCTTACAAGGGGTTGTGTTGGAAGAAGGATGTTTTCGCATCGTCTCCCTACAGGATCTATCGAGGGAGTCTAAAAATTATGGTGGATTCTTTTCAATTCTCCAATGGTCACCAATTGTTGGTGCTTGCTGTGACCAATAGGGCCACTTACCCTCCTCCTGATTTTGTTGCTATCAGCCATCACCACCTGATCGCGGGCTTGAGGTTCCTCATTAACGTGCTGAACTCCTAAAGCTTACCCCCATGCAGCTTATCCCTAGCTCGTATGGCCAGCTTCTTACCCTCTACCTCTTGTTCAAGAGGCATGGGCTCCCCCCGCCCAGTGACAATGTCGTCAAGTATGTTTCACCCTGAAATAGTGCCCCTTGGCAAAGGGCTCGCCTGAGGATGCTCTTTACGATGGGATGTATCATCTGGGGGTACGGGCTAGTGAATATAAGGAGCAGGGAAATTCTAGCTCGAACACTGGGGACTACAAAGTGAACTATTTCTTTATTAAGGGCCCCAAAATTGAGCTCCTGAATAAAAAAAGAAGTTTCGTGCTGAAGCCCGATGAGTGGGTTCTATGTCTCATTTTCTTCATATGTGCCATGTGCTTACCTTTTCTCTTTTGTTTGCAAATAAAACGGACTCGAACCCTTTTCTTTTTGAGGAGGAGAGAGTGGCGCTTGGCGCTCTTACGACCTTGATCCCGAGGGATTCAAGGGAGCTTACTGCGTATAAGTAGGTTACTAAGGAACTCCTGGTGAACTTCAAGCTTGCTCCTGATCACAAGGAGGCACTGCGACTTGCAGAGCAGGGTACTAAGGCAGCTGGGCCGCGTGCTCCCAGCGGAGAGGTGGCTTTTACTGAGCAAGTTCTGGGGATGACCCTTGCTCGCCCTCGAAGCCATATTTAAATGGGCGTTGAGTAGCAACAACAACAACAGCGCCTACAGCGAGGTCTGACGGGGAGCCTGAATACAAAAGTCTCCCTTAACTAATAGGAAGGCTAAAACTTCTCTCCTTACTGCTCCTAAAAAGTCCAGGTTGGGGAGGTCCAACCAGAAAGACTAGCCTCTACTATTAGGGAGTCCTGCTCGCAAACATTCACCTCCTCCTGCAATTGTTGGGGGTGCTCACAGAAAGGAAAAAGGAATTAATTTTGATGCCTTCATGGAGCAGCCTTTCCATAGGATGTCTGGCCCTACCGCCGTGGTGGGCCCAGCTGCTTTCCCGTTTTCAAGCCGGGGTCTGGTGTGGTTGTGAAGGAATATCTCGATCGGGCTCCGATGCTTTACGAGGAGTTCCTTACCGGAGACCTGAGCCTGAGCATCGAAGAGGACGAGGGTCCGGACCTTTGCTATACATTAGTTCGTCATGCCCTCTTAGTAAGCTGCGTGCTTATATATGTATCTTTGCTTTCATATATATGTTATTTCCTGCGGCCTGTTCACTTTTGTGTCTTTCTTTTCTCAGACCGCTTGTTTGTCATATAAAAATATACGCGAATATAAGGATAATGATGTGGAAAGGAGTGTACTTCGTGACGAGCTTATAAAGGCGAAGCAGGGGCTTGCTATTGTGGAAGGCCGTGAAAAGGAGATGGCAGTGGAATTTGAGAAATTACGAGCCCGTGAAAAGGCACTGGAGGTGAAGCTAAAAGAATCGGCTACTGCGTTAAACGAAAAGCAGGCCGAAGCTGAGCGGGCTCGTGGTGAAGTGGCTCAAGTCCAGGGACAATTGGAGAAATTAAAAGAAGACTTGGCCAGAAAGAATAAGGAGCTCTCCTAGAGGGAGAGATGTTAGGAGGAGGAGAAGGTGGTTGTGATCGATGAAGCCCAGCACAATCTCCTTTATAATATTTGTCTTCATCATCCGCACTTGTCGTTAGACTTCCTTAGCCTACCTGTTGAGGAGCTGATTAGGGGGATTGAGGAGTTGCGAGTTGCCAGTGCTATCGAAGCGCTCGAGGAGGGTCAGGGTGCCTAGGATAGAAGTGATGGTCAAGCTTAAGGGTATTTCCCTAGTTGGGTCCGATGAACCTCTTCCTCATCTTCCAAGACTTGCTGCCTTTTTGCGTCCGCGTGCATATTTTTTGGCAAGTTCTTCATATATTACGACCTCCCCACTTTCTTTTCGATGCAGCTATAGTGAGGTTGCCACCCAATTCAGTATGACGTTCACACATATCAATCTCCTTTTCTTCGTTCCTTCCCCCATGTGACTGCCATATGCTACTGTGAACTCAAACTTGTATTGAGGCAGAAGGCCAACAGTAGACGAGCCATTCTTCACACCGTAAGCGAGCTTATCTCTACGACTCCTCAAGCACGATAGTGAACTTGAGATATGTAAGCTTCTCTACGCAACTTCTTCAGCACGACAATGAATTCAAGCTATGCGAGCTACTCCATGCTACTCCTCAAACACGATAGTGAACTTGAAATATGTAAGCTTCTCTGTGCGACTTCTCAAGCACGACAGTGAATTCGAGCTATACGAGCTACTCCATGCTATAAGCACGATAGTGAACTTGAGATATGTAAGCTTATCTACGCGACTTTTCAAGCACGACAATGAACTCGAGCTTGTTCTGTGGCAGAAAACTAACGGTAAATAAGCTCTTCCCCCATCATATGCGAGCTTCTTATTATCAAGTTCAAATGAGTAGGTTTGATGAGATCTGTCAAGTAGTTTTCTTCTGATCTCTTTGCTTTCAGTGGTTCTGTTATCATCACTAGGAATGGAAGTAGTGCACTGGTAAAACACTGTATCCTCAGTTCTGAGAGAAACTTCATAGTGACAGTGTCAGCAAACTGGGACGTCGGCCACTGTTGCTTTCTTTAGTAGCTCCTGACTTCATCTGCTTGAAAGAATCGTACTTGTATTTGAGTTGCTTTTTCACATGTCTATTTTTATAATTCTCTAATTTTGATGATTTTTTATAACTGACTTTATTGTAATCTCAGCTTGTTCTACGAATTTAATAATAAATTCCCTATTTTTGCTAAATGTCGCGCTATACTTATGTTTGCTCTATCTTTACCAGCTCTATATAAATATTTTTTCAAAGCTTTTAGTAAAGTAAAACTCAAAACGTATGTATGTACGAGGATATAACCTGATAAGTGACCTTCTTTAGGGTAGTCACAGTAGGCTTTTTTTTTTTTGGATAATGTAAGTATATTAACCAAAGAGACAAAACAAAAGCAAAGGGGCATACCCCAGCGAGAAGATCACAAGGTCAGACAAGGGACAGGCCCCCTACCAACCGAAACACAAAAAACAGCAAAGCAATAAAAGCTAAGCACAAACCCTGTCATAGGGTACAGCCAAAAGAACCCACCAAACCCCATAAAAGGCAAAATAAGCGAATTACAAAAAAATAGAATCAGATAAACCCCAAGACTGGTGGAGCCACCTATTAGTAGGAGAAGGCATCACACCAGAGAAGGAATTAAGACGCATACAAACATCTCTGACAATGGAACGAACAACCATGGTAACAGGTTTAGGTAACTCGCCATGCATCCTAGCATTCCGCTCACGCCAAATAGCATAGACAGTAGCCGCAAGCATAATACGCACCACCCACCCACGAAGTTGCCGACCGCGGAAATGGCAAGACCAAAGAATAGTATCCTCCCAGCTCCGAGCACGCAGAGGTAATCTGCACTTCCTTAAAAGAGCAAACCAAACCTCGCAAGAATAAGAACAATAAAAAAAGAGATGAGGGACATCCTCACAACTCCCTCCACAAAACACACAACGAATAGCCGGAATCAAGCCATAAACAAGAAGCTTATCCTGAGTAGAAAGAGCACCCCTAATGGCCAACAAGAAGATGAAATCATGTCTAGGAATTGATTTAGAATGCCAAACGGACCTAAACCAATCCACCGCTGGCTGCCGGGACCGAAGAGCCTCCCAAACAATACGAATAGAGAAAGCCCCCCGAGAGTCCTCAACCCAACACAAAGTATCAGCTTGAGAGTTATTAGGCCTGAAGGAAGCAGGGATACCACTGATAATGTCCATCCAATTCCCGGTCAGGGAACGAGGCCAAGCCCAATCCCTCCCCTGAACAACATCCGCCACCCTAGCATGAAGACCAAAACCAGAATCATAAATAATCCGTCGCCCAAACACCTCCACCAAAGGACCCAACGGATGCCAATAATCAAACCAAAGAGAAATATCCTCCTATTACCCACCCGAAACTGCATCAACCGCCGCACAAGACATCGAAGGCCTAGAATTTTCTTCCAACTCCACGAGCAATCCCCAGGGCACCTAACCTCCCACATATTCTTTCCCTTAAGCAGAGTAGATCTAACCCACGAGACCCAGACAGAAGACCTCAAATTGCTACAGACAGCCCACAAATGCTTACTTATGGCAGCTTTATTCCAACACTCAACGCTTTTAATACCGAGACCACCCTCTTCCTTTGGTAAACACACCGAAGACCATGCAACCTTTGCCCCACCTTTACCTAAATCTGAACCCTTCCAAAGAAAACTACGCAAAGTAGTTTCAACCTTAATCACCACTGACTTAGGTAAGATAAAAATGGAGGACCAATACACCTGAATAGAGAACAATACAGATTGAATGAGCTGAAGCCTCCCTGCAAAAGAAAGAACCCTATTAGTCCAACTCTTAACTCTCGCTACAATCCTGTCGACAAGAACCCTACAATCCACTACCGTAAGCTTAGTAGAAATCAGAGGAACCCCAAGATATCTGACAGGTAATACCCCTTCCTGAAAACCAAGAATCCCAAGTAACTCTTGCTTAGTCTCAGAAGACACACCAGCCACAAAAAGATTGCTCTTGCTAGGATTAGGAATCAACCCAGAAAGAGCTTGGAACTGACCAAGGACAACATTAACTGCAGCAACTGACTCCCTCTCTGCCCTACAGAAAACCATAAGATCATCCGCAAAGCATAAATGCGAAATACCAATCTTCCCACACCGCCAATGGTATGCAAACTGACCCTCCTGCTCCATAATATGCATCAACCCCGAGAAGACCTCCATAGCCAGCACAAATAAATAAGGGGACATAGGATCCCCCTGCCTCAAACCTCGACCACTAGCAAAGAAACCATTCAACTCGCCATTGATAGAAATCGAGAAACGGGGAGTCGAAATGCACTCAGAAATCCAAGTTATCATCTGCTCTGGGAAGCCTAAAATCTGTAAAATAGCCACTAAGAAATCCCACCGCACAGAATCATAAGCTTTCATTAAATCTACCTTCAGCGCACACCTAGGATGACCCCCATCACGATGATAGTTCCTTAACAATTCCTGCGACAGTAATATATTATCACTAATCCTCCTACCAGCAACGAAGGCCGACTGAAAAGGACTAACAACATCAGGCAGCACCATCTGAACACGATTCGCAATAATTTTGGCAATGCATTTGTAGATAGTGTTACAACACGAAATAGGCCTAAAATCCCCAACCTTAGAAGGATTAGGAAACTTAGGAATAAGAGCAACCACAGTAGCATTCACTTGCTTGAGCAATCTCCCGGAGCTAAAAACGAACGAATAGCACGAAGAAAATCATCACCAACAACACACCAAGCTTTCTTGAAAAAAGTAGCATTATACCCATCCAGACCAAGAGCTTTATTATCTTTTAAAGAGAACAAAACTGCCTTAATTTCAACATCACTAACCTCTCTACCCAAGGTAGCACACTGATCACCAGAAATACGCTTCGGGAGAGCCCGCCTCACTAAATCGAGGTCAATCCTAGGGCATCCAGCAGGCTGTCTCAAAAGTGTCTCAAAGAAGTTCACCACCATTGATTTAACTTCACTAGGCTCCTCCACACGATTACCATGCTCATCGGTAAGAGATAATACCTTACTCCTACTATATCTTTGTCTCATCGATCGAAAAAAGAACTTAGAATTCCTATCTCCCAAATTAATCCACTGAACCCGGGACTTTTGTCTCAAAAAACTCTCTTCATCTCTACTCAAATCACCATAAAGCTTCACCAACCGAGACTCCTCCCCATGTAAAGAAATGTTCGTAGGCTGCCTCTGAATATCCCATTGCACAGACTCTAAATCATGCTTAGCTTGCTGCACCCTAGAAGACAAGTCAGAATAACACTCCCTATTAAGTTTCTTAAGCTCCACTTTCAATCTTTTTAGCTTCTTACATAGCTGAAACATAGGAGACCCATCCACCCTGTCCGCCCAAACTCGATCCACCAAGGATAAAAATTCTGGATGATCCACCCAGAAATCAAAAAACTTAAAAGGCACCCGTCGCCGAGGGAGATCCACAATCTTAACAATCATAGGAGAGTGATCAGAAACACTGGAAGGAAGAAAATGCGCCTCAGAACCTCGAAATGAAATATCCCACTTCAAATTGACCAAAGCTCGATCTAACTTTCGAAGAATAGGATCAACCGTACGATGATTAGACCATGTATAGAAGCACCCATTAAATCGCAGATCATCCAACCCAGACTCAGCTAAACAATTAGAAAAGTCGTCTTTCCAATGTGGCCAAGAATTGGATCCTCCAACACTCTCAACCGAAGACTTAATAGCATTAAAGTCACCCATCACAATCCAAGCACTATTCTCCCATTCCACTCCGCGCGTCACTAAATCAGCCCACAACGCCTCCCTACGAACATTACAATTATCACCGTACACTATCGATATCATACACTCCCAAGTAGAATCAACAGAAGAAACTCTACAATGGATAACTTGTTCAGAAGATCCGACAACCAAAACAGTAACATCGAACGGATTCCAACAAACCCAAATCCTCCCCAAAGAGGAAAAATTATAATTGCACTCCACCTTCCAAGACCGGTCAATGGTCTTAAGAATAACATCTTTATTTTTCTCCAGAACTTTCGTTTCCACTAAACCACACAAAGACAATTTCTCATCTTTAATCAAATTGCGAACCTCTCTTTGCTTCAAAGGGTCATTAAGACCCCTAATATTCCAGCACCCAAAAATCAAAATAAATATACAAAGATAAGAAGAAACCCCCACAAATCTATCTCCACTTACCCCCCTTAGGGGAGGAGTGCTTCTTATTCTTCTTACCCTTACTACTAGAACCTTTCTTCTTCTTTTTCTTTTCCAGAGAATCCTTAACTTTTGAAGTCAAAGCATTACGAGGAGGACTAGAATCACTACCATCCTCACCATGACCAGCCTCATCCTTATCACAAAGAGCATCTCCATCATCACAAAGAGCATCCCTGTCATCAACATAACCATTAGCCCCATCCTTACAAAGAACAGCCCCTGCATCACAAACAGTGTCCAGAATTGCTAATGGAGTACCCTCTTCCGTTACTTCCAAATTCAGAGTATGGTCATTGCCCTCCATTGGCACTAAATTAAGATGATTATTAATATTTTCCACAAGCGGAACACTAGCACTGTTCCCCATAGTAGATAATTCTCTACCCTTGTTCTTTTTTTTAACCTCAACCCAAACCGGTCGTTTAGGCCCCAACGAGTCTTCTTGCCTCTTCTTCATATCATGAACATCAACCCCTCTATTTCCTGTAACCAGATTCACATTGTCACCCAAATCTTGAACACTTGGTTTACATATACCCGACGCATGCCCAAACACCTTACAAATATTACACCTAGAAGGAAGCCACTCATAAACAGCATAAATAGTTTTCCACTCCCTATTAGCACATTGAATATCAAACTCATTAATGACATCTTTCGAAGCATCAACCTCAACACACACATGAGCAAAGCTAAGACGTTTCCTAGCTAATGTAATGTGATCGGCATGTAATGGAATGCCCAAAGCACTAACTACAAAACTCAGGCCCTTAGAAGTCCAATATTCAAAAGGTAGATTATAAAGTTTAACCCATACAGGAATATTGCGTAACTCATCTTTAGACAAGGATAAACTAGGCTGCCACCTTTTAAGAACAAGCAATTTATTCACTATATGCCATGGACCTTTTTCAAGAACTTCACAAGCATGGTCAAGACTATCAAACTTGAAAATAAAGAACCCTTGTTCCGAAGATAAGACTTCTTTAAGGCCAAACCTACCCCAAATTTTATGAACTATTGAATTCACTACGGGGAATGGAATTCGCTTATCCACAAAGTACCCTATCAAGGAAGTTCTCCATTCTTCACTTCCCTCAATAGCTACCTCAACCGGAGGGCTAACTTTAATTCTGCCATTTTCTTCAGTAGGTTTAAAATATTGTAAGGATTCAAAGGTAGAAGATCGTACCTCACAAGCAATAGGAGAAGAATTCTGGACAGCCTTAGCATAAGATGGTTTCAGCCCTTGATCATGCATGGAAGAAGGTGTTGAAAATGGTCCAAGATCAGCCCCTCCTTGTCCAAAGCTACCAAGACCCGAAATTGAGCCCAAAGCACTCGATTTCGGCCCAATTACACCCACATCAGACCCAAAATGCAAGTTACCAAGCTTTTCCTTTCTATTATCATCTCTTGCAAGCCCAAATCCACCATAATTCGAAGGTGATTCAATAACATTAATCCTTGGCCCATCTAATTTTGTAGAATCAGCCCCATTAGCTCCAATTTCGTGCCCAACATTACCAATACCCGAAATTGAACCCAAAGTACCACATTTTGACTCTATTACCCCCATTCCTTGCTGAATACTTTTATTTAGTGGAGGAAGGTCATCAAGAACCACCTTCCTTTGACAATTTTGGCCATTAATGTCAATATTAGCATCCTTATGTTGAAAAATCCGCCCATGAGAATCATCCATCCTTTGAATTATTTGCCCATTGCACATGTCTCCAACCACCATTTGAAAATTTTGTCCATTATTATCTCTATGCAACACCTCATTCAACAAGTCTTCACCCTTGTCACCAATGTCAACCACACCTTTCTTCTTGTCCAATCCCGAAATAGTTGAAAGACAACCAATTCTTCCTTTGGAGACAGCTCCTACTCCATCACAATTATCATCCATTTCAAGAGACCTACTACTTACACCAAAAGAGACATTTTTCATTGCACCACCATTACCAAATTCAGTTTTAACAACTCCAGCTGAAGCTTTATCATGACAGCCCTTCATACCATTGAATTTCAAAAAAGAAACATGGTTGCCATCCTTCATACCACCATCAACAATAGAGGGCATATCATGGCAGCCCTTCATTACCTCTTCATGACAGCTCTTTATCCCATTGATCATCAAAGAAGAAGAAGAAACATGGTCTCCATCCTTCTTGACACCACCATCTATAGATGATATATCATGACAGCCCATGACTAGCCCTTCATGATAACCATTCACTCCATTGGAACTCAAAGAAGAAACATGGTCTCCACCCTTCTTCACACCACCATCAGCTATATGATAGCCCTTCATTCCATTTGAGATCAAAGAAGAAACATGGTCTCCATCCTTCTTCACACCACCAGCAGTAGGATTTTGGGTTTGATCTACCAAAACCCTACATCCCTTCATTCCATTGGTTGAAGACAAGTTGCAGCTCGAATTAGCCTTAAAACCACCAAGATTGGCCACATTAAAATCATCCATAGTAGTAAAAACAAACTAAACAACTTCTAATGAATTAAAGAAAACAAACCAGCAAACCTAAAACTAAAGAAAACGAAAATTGAGCTCATAATCATCAAAGAAATCAATAATAATCACGAAGAGAGAATAGAAAAGAGAGAAGAGAAGAACACTCAAAGAAATTCTAGAGAGAAGTCAGAGCATTTTCTCTCACTAGCTTTTTCCAAAAGGCATAACTGCCAAAATCTGCACAGTAGGCTTTTAGCTAGGGAAATCCTTCCACTGGGCATACACAAGCGGCCTTAGTTATTTTAAGGACTTACAAACTTGTCACCTCGTTGATATTTCTTGAACTTTACCTGACTTTTCGGGGGTTGACTTCTCGAGTTAGAGAGCTGAAGAGCTTCTCGTGTTGGTGAGTCTTGTCAACCTTTAGGGCGGCTCCTGGGGGATATGCCTTCTTAACGTTGGGATATCCAAAAAAACAAAATAAAGTAAAATGATTGGAATAGGTGATTAGTTATATGTGAACTAGACAATATATTCAACGAATAAAAGGTTTATTTATGTGTATATCATACCTTTTTTCCTTCCCAAAGTCCTTCAACATTGCTATCAAAAAGGTTAAGTTCAACAAGGTTCTCCAGACTTAAATTTGATGGCAATACTTTCGAAGGATACCCGTCCCAATGGAAATACCTCAATCCATTAGGAAGATAATTTAGACCATTGGGAAGGTGCACTTTACATATATTTGTTGAGTCTCCAAAACTTCGAGTCCAATCGTAGAGCTTGAGAAATCTAAGATTGCACATTTTCTCAAACGTTTGAGAACTCACATTAATATTCTTCATTTTAGACATATCTAAAGATATGCCTTTAACTGCTTCAGTTCCCTAACAATGAAAAGTAAAGAATAAGTTGACATAAAAACACATAAAAAGCTTCCTACAATTTATACGTACAAAACTATTTAATTGAAGGCAAAATTTATACAAGTTAATTTATTAGTGGACATCTAATATAAATGATGAGAATAAGGGAGCTGCACCAAGGGATCCATTGCATGTTCCGATTGGGCCTATAACAAGGGCAAGGGCTAAGAGATTCAAAGAAGCACTCAATGGCCTAATTCAAGATACTTGGGCTGATTCTGAATTATTAAAGCCCAAGATGAACCCACATGAAGACCAAGGCTTGATTAACATCATCAAGGCAATTGAGTGGGCTGAATAAGAGAAAGCTTGGCATAATTTCTGAATAAGAGAAAGCTTGGCATAATTTCGGTTTGGGCTTGATTTAATAGTTTGTTTTAGTTTTGGTCCATTTGTAAGGCAATTATGTTCATTCTAGTTTTCTATTTGTAAGGCCTTAATGGCTATCTTGTTTTCTTTCCTTTGTTTTAGGGTTTCATTATATAAGGATATTGTTGGATGTAAGAGGGGATAATTTAATTGATTTTGAATGAAATTTGAGAGAGTTTTCTCTTTGTTCTTTGAGAACTAACTGGAACTTATCAGAATTCTCTGTGGCGTTCCTCCTTGACTTATCAATCGAGTATCTCATCCTTGATTGTGGCGTCTTCCTTTATACCAAGGTTCACATCTCGATATAGGTGCTGGGTCGCGGTTTCCATCCGAACCAGAGGTTAGAACAAATATTGGCATCAATCTTGATACAATCGGCGAGGTTCATATCAGGGCCTTATCTCTTATTGATTTTGTCCGTTTTTGGGTAAGTATTAGGTGTTTTTGATGTTTTCCTTGAGTGTTCAGGTTTTCAGGTCCATTTAAAGATTTCAGAAGTTTTCAGGTGAAAATGTGCAAAGACACTAGCCACTTGAGCCACAACTTAGCTCGCCACTTGAGCAAGTCGCGGCAGCATAGTTGGGCATCCAAGGCCGAGACACTTACGACTTGACTCGTGACTTGGGTCGCGAGTTATGCAAGTTGCGAGCGCTTAAATCCAGAAAGAGACCGAGACAGTCGCGACTTGCGCTGCGACTTGGGCAAGTCACGGCAGTGTAATGCAGATTCAAGGCCGAGGCTACCGCGACTTAGCTCGCGACTTGACCCTCGACTTGGGCAAGTCGCAAGGGGCATTAAGTTGCCCTAATCCGAGCTGTTATAAAAGGAAAACGTGAATTATTTCAAGAGAAGTTCGGATGGATCATCAGAAAACAGAAAAGAGAAGAAGAAAGAAGAAAAGAGAAGGAGTGCTAGGAGACTAGACACCGAATTGAATCTTCGTTCATCTTCATCAACCGAGGAATTCGAATTGTCAACGGAGGAGTTCACCAGAGATGGAATCAGACAAGAGTCTTCCCGTCGAGAGTTCTTTTTTGCAATTCTTTCCTTTGTTGTATTTTTTATTCATGACTCAATTGTTGAAAATCGTGTATTTTGATTTCCTAGTTATGAACTAATTCTTTATACTAGGGATAATGATGAATCTAAATATGAATTTTGATTGAGTATTTATGCATGTTTGGATGATTTGAGTTATATGATGCGGATTTTATACAACTCGCAAGTGTACGAGATCAACACAAGTAATAAAGAGTGAATAGAGTATCGTTCCCACGAGGATAATGAATATCAATTACCAAAATTAACTAAATCTAATTCTATTTGGAATAACAATATTTTAGAAATTGTAATTTAACTAAAAATAATTAGAAACTACGATTCGAATTCAAGAGAATTGAGGCGTTAGGATATCCGATTTTGCTTGGTTATTATTATCCAACCACCTATGATGATTCTAAGTGATGATCAGACACAATAGAAAGCAATAAACTCAATAATATCTATTCAACACATCAATAACAAATCTAAATAGAAAAACTCAATTGTATTCAATAATTAATAAACCAAGATCCATTATCAATCCTAACTATGGAAAATTAGTTCATGCGTAAGTAAAAGAACAAAGCAATAATATTCTTAAATCCTAGCATGACTAATTACAACGGAAAAGTAAAGGAGAAGAAATTTTAGAAAAACTTCGTTGATTACAAATCGATTGCTTTCCGAGGTGATGCGAAATTGATGACGAATGCGATGCGGAACGAAGATGTTGCTTCCAAACCCTAGAATTTTCGACCTCCCGTTCTAATTGATTGAGTCTCTATTTATAGCTTTCCCTAATGAAGAGTTTGAGAAGGAAATGATCACATGAATTTGTGCCAAAAAGCGCAGGTAGCGCTTCTTGGTAGCGCCACTTGATGGAAAAAGTTAGGAGAAGAAAAGCGGGTAGCGCTTCTTGGTAGCGCCACCTGATGACCATATTTTTCAAACCAAATGTGCTACCTAATAGTGCTACCTGAGGTAGCGCTTCTTGGTAGCGCTTTTTTGATTAAAAAAATAGTGCTACCCAAGAATGCTACCTGAGGTAGCATGTACTTGGTAGCTTATATTTGGTCACATTTCCCCTAAACTCGATCTTCAATTCGATTTCACAGTCTATTGATTCGACATCATTCAAAACATCATCAATCATCGAATATCACCTGCACACTAAATAAACACATCAAAACGTCCAATTTCCCTCAAGAATTGAGCAAAAATGATAAATAATGGGGTCGCAAAATCATGCAAAATATGACATTATCAATACCCCAAACCTACCTTTTGCTCGTCCTCGAGCAAAATCGGAACGAAATAAAAATAAACAAATAAAGTAAACTATCCTAATCCACTTTCGTAGGTAAACACAATGGCACTTAGCATGTGCCACAAGCCTTTATACCTCTAGGTGTCCCTAGTAGGAGTTGTGTCTCCTGAGGGTTTACAGCTATGACACCCACAAACGTAATCCTTGCGCGTTGAACTCATTGAAACACTTACTTAAAACATACCATCGAAGACTCATTCATGCATGACATACCAATAATTAATAACTAAAGCTCGGTCTATGGAATTAAAAATCAAACAATATCTAACTAACCAATGCTCGAGTTATCATAATCTCAAAACAAACACATTCGAATGCCATTGATATAATTCGCCTCTACTCTACATCTCGTATGAAATCTCTCATAATAGCTCTTAGAACCTAGGCTTATACACTCATTCAAATATACGTGAATTGGAGTTTATGCACAATAAAAATCAAATTTTTCTTCGTATATGAGTTTGTAAACAGAAAGACGCTCAGATTATGTAAAAGATCTCATGAACATATTCAAACACTAAGAACGAAATAAATCACAATGCACACATATACTCTTAAATTGGAATCATCAAAAGATTAGTAGGTCTTTTTCTCAATTGTAATGGGGCCAAGGGTGGAGGTTAAGAAATAGAACGGAAATCGAATTTTAAAAAGAACTTAGGATCACAAACATAGAAATTTATTCGAACTTCGACAAACCTCTACATTTCTTTTCAAGCACAAAAGTTTTTTTTTTTTTTTTTTTTAACTTCAAGCCATCACGCTTAACACTTTTCTTTTCTCACAATTTTTTTTCTTTTGTTTTTTTAATAGAACACGACTTGAATTGACTTGAACACTTTTGATTTCCTTATTTTCTTTTCTCACCTTCACAACTTTTCTTGAAAATTTCCTTCTCTTTTCTATGATTCATCTCTAAATGATCCCAAACTCAAAGGGTAAGGCTAAAAGTACAAGGGCTTGGATACGGATTTCATGGGAGATGCAAGAAAATGGTTAATGTGTTTGGCTTCAACGGGGTTAATGGAGCACACAAAAAGGTTGGGAATTATGGCCTTTAACTCGGTTTAAAAACACATATAGCTTACATCACTTCTCAAGATTCAACCAACTCAAAAGCATAGCACACATGTGAATTTATTTAAAATAGAGTTCATTAGCATCCAAAGCAAAACCTATAGAGATCAATCTATTTTAAAATTATCACGGAGAGTGTATAGGAGTAGAAACAATAAAACCCTCTAAAAATAAAACGATAACAGCTCAAAAACTCGCAAAGGTAGCCTCCACAATTAATCATGGCCATTCAAACATGTTGTTTCTCCACTATAATATCAAAAGAACATGGCTAATTAAATACCGAACAATGAAAAATTCTCTAAGACCTTACTTTAATAAAAGATTATTTGCTCTGCATGCAAAACGGTCTCACAATAACATGTATAAGCATCATATCTCAACAAATTCAACTAACAATGCACCAAAGTTCGAATTCCTACCCCCAACTTAAATCTAACATTGTCCTCAATGTTAGTTAATAAAAGAACACATCAAATCAAGTTCACCAAATTCCCACACTACTTGCCTCTAGATGCAAGACCACAATCCAAATTTCAAATAAACTCTTAGATATAAACCAAAAAGTGAGTAAGATGGGAAGTTACCTTGTTGGAGTTTCTATTAGCATGAGAATGAGCAAAGTTTGATAGGAAAACGTGCTAGAATAGAGCTCGCATTTGGAGGTCATAGTTGAAATATTGGTATGGTGCGACCGAAGGTGCTGGACTGGCTGTGCAAACAAAAGAAGCTTGCATTGTTTTTTTTTTTTTGGGCGCGAGCAAGAAGCACGACCTGAGGTCGCGTTTCCTTGCTCGCGGTACCTGATGGACGTCTTTTTTCGTTTTTTGCTGCGAGCAAATAGCGCGACTTGTGGTTGCATTTGCTGCTCGCGCTACCTGAAGGGCTTTTGCACACTTTTACGTCGAACCTCATGCTAGCACGAAGCAAAAATTAATCTAAACTAACCAAATATCAAAAATCAAATTTCAACACAAAAACAAGGAAAACTAAAACAAAAATGTCAACGAATTGGAACATGGGTTGCCTCCCAAAAAAGCGCTTTAGTTATAGTCATGGCTCGACTGTATAGTTCATCATGGTGGATTTAGCTTGCGGTAGTCTTTACGAACTCTCCAAAAGCTGATAGCTCTCTTAGAATTGCACTCGATGTTGGCTTCTTTGACTACTGTTGTCTCGCCTTCTTTTAATTTTTCTTGAACCACGTGAACTCGATACCTCTTCCTTATTTTCTTAAGCTTTCGGTGAGATGAATCTGACTGTGGTGCACCTATTTTAACTTTAATGTCACCATCTTTTTCAATTGGCTCATTAACTATGCACTTGTCAAGTGACTCTTCTTGATTTCTCCTTTTGAACTCTTTAACCTCCGTTGGGTTGCTTAAATCAACCATGAAGCATGTATTGGTCGGTGTATGTATTTTTCTAGCTTTGAATACATTGAAGATTGCCTCTTCATCTCTAACTCTTAGAGTTAGTTTCCCTTCATGCACATCTATCAATGCTCTGCTGGTTGCCAAAAATGGTCTTCCAAGAATCAATGGAATGTCCACATCTTCCTCCATTTCTAACACCACAAAATCCACTGGAAAATACAGCTTGTCGACTTTCATCAAGACATCTTCAACGATCCCATGCGGGTATTTCACTGATCGATCTGCCAATTGAAGAGTCACATTGGTCGATTTTACTTCCCCCAAACCTAGTTTCTTGAAAACTGAAAAAGGCATAAGGTTAATGCTGGCTCCCAAATCGTACAAGGCTTTGTCAAATTTTGTATTTCCAATTGTGCAAGGAATGGTGAAGCTGCCCGGATCTTTCAATTCAGTGTTAATACCATACAGTGCTCCTTCGGATTTGTTTCAGTGTTGCTCGGAAGAGCTCCTTGTGCCCTTGATTAGCTACTCCTTGCCAATTGGCCAACTTGAACCTCCAGGTTCTGGATTGCAACTTGAGATTGTTGTACCGTTTGGCCAAGTTGCTTCAAAGTACTTTCTTGCACATCCATCCGTGTGTCCATCTTCGACATTAGTGCATCTTGCTCCGACATGAATGCAGAGATCAAGTCTTCAACCGAAGACTTCTTTTCTTGTTGGCCTGAGAGTTGAGTTCCCGTGGCACCTTGATAGCCTGGCTGCCTATTCTAAAATCCTGGTGGGGATGGTCGCACATTACCTTGCTAATTGATTGCTCCATGAAAAATTCGGATGATTCTTCCACCCTGGATTATAAGTGGTGGAATATGGGTTGTTCTGTTGCCTATTGAAGTTATGTACGTAATTTACTTGATCAGAAGGTCCCGAAGCAAAATGATTCCCCACTTGGCAGTCCGTGCTCGCATGTGGTCCCAGACATAAACCGCAGCTCATTACTGGTTGCATAGAATTTACAGTGAAGCGACTTCAGTGAAGCGACTTCATTAATAAGATCATATGCGGCCTTCAGTGAAACGACTTCATCAATTTCATAGACTTCGGCCACTCTTTGGGTTGTGGCTCGCTTGTTTGACCATTGATAGTTGTTGGATGCCATAGATTCAATGAGATCATACGCGGCATCGGTATCCTTGCCCATTAACGCTCCTCCTGCGGCGGCATCAATAGTACTACGGATTGAGTGAACCAACCCATTGTAGAAAGTTTGCACTATTAACCACTTTGGCAATCCGCTATGTGGACACTTCCTTTGTAGCTCCTTAAACCTCTCCCAAGCTTCATAGAGTGACTCACCATCAAATTGTGCGGACTAGGTGATCTCGTTCCTTAACTTAACAGTTCTGCTTAGTGGAAAATATTTAGCAAGAAAAGCTTGAACCATCTTATCCCATGTATTGATCGATCCCGGTTGTAGAGATATTAACCAGCTTCTTGCTTTATCCTGTAAAGAGAATGGAAATAAACGCAATCTAAGAGCATCATCTAATACCCCATTATGTTTGAAGGTGTCATAAATTTGGAGGAAAATTTCAAGATGGGTATTAGGATCATCATGTGGCATACCTCCAAATTAGACTATTGTTGTGATCATCTGGATGATAGCAGGCTTAATCTCAAAATTATTTGCTGCCACTGCTGGTTTCCTTATGCTAGAAAGAGTTCCATCAACCGTAGGGACAGCATAGTCCCTGAGAAGATGCGAAAAATTAGGTGCTCCAAGATTAGCTTCAGGATTTTCCGGGTTGTCCATAGCTGCTGGTGCTTTGACTTCCCTTAAACATCGATGGAGAGTTCTTTCTATTTCAGGATCAAAAGGTTCAAGCTCAGAAGATCTTACGCTTCTCGTACATCTCATGCAACGCGAAACTTACCTGAAAAAGTCAAAATAAAAACAATTAAATAAATAAAAATAAAAATAAAATAAAATAATAAAAAAATAAAATAAAATAAAATAAAATTCCAAAGTAGTAAAAGGCTAAATCGGTATTGATATTGACACTCAATTTTCCCCGGCAATAGCGCCAAAAACTTGATGCGGATTTTATGCAACTCGCAAGTGTACGAGATCAACACAAGTAATAAAGAGTGAATAGAGTATCGTTCCCACGAGGACAGTGAATATTAATTACCAAAATTAACTCAACCTAATTCTATTTGGAATAACAATATTTTAGAAATTGCATATTAACTAAAAACAATTAAAAACTACGATTCGAATTCAAGGAAATTGAAGCGTTAGGATATCCGATTTCGCTTAGTTATTATTATCAAACACTCATGAATTACTATCTAGATTTTATTACCGATGGTTGAATGCGTGCTTAAACTAGATTAACCAATAATCTCTCTCGAGTATTACCAGAATTATTCCATCGCATACCAATACCCTATCTCTCGATGACTAGTGAGTGCGCGAGAACACATTTTTTTTTGGATAATGTAAGTATATTAACCAAAGAGACAAAAACAAAAGCAAAGGGGCATACCCCAGCGAGAAGATCACAATGGTCAGACAAGGGACAGGCCCCCTACCAACCGAAACTCAAAAAACAGCAAAGCAATAAAAGCTAAGTACAAACCCTGTCATAGGGTACAACCAAAAGAACCCACCAAACCCCATAAAAGGCAGAACAAGCGAATTACAAAAAAATAGAATCAGATAAACCCCAAGACTGGTGGAGCCACCTATTAGTAGGAGAAGGCATCACACCAGATAAGGAATTAAGCCGCATACAAACATCTCTAACAATAGAACGAACAACCATGGTAACAGGTTTAGGTAACTCGCCATGCATCCTAGCATTCCGCTCACGCCAAATAGCATAGACAGCAGCCGCAAGCATAATACGCACCACCCACCCACGAAGTTGCCGACCGCGGAAATGGCAAGACCAAAGAATAGTATCCTCCCAGCTCCGAGCACGCAGAGGTAATCTGCACTTCCTTAAAAGAGCAAACCAAACCTCGCAAGAATAAGAACAATCAAAGAAGAGATGAGGGACATCCTCACAACTCCCTCCACAAAACACACAACGAATAGTCGGAATCAAGCCATAAATAAGAAGCTTATCCTGAGTAGAAAGAGCACCCCTAATGGCCAACCAGAAGATGAAAGCATGTCTAGGAATTGATTTAGAATGCCAAACGGATCTAAACCAATCCACCGCTAGCTGCCGGGACCGAAGAGCCTCCCAAGCATTACGAATAGAGAAAGCCCCCCGAGAGTCCTCAACCCAACACAAAGTATCAGCTTGAGAGTTATTAGGCCTGAAGGAAGCAGGGATACCACTGATAATGTCCATCCAATTCCCGGTCAGGGAACGAGGCCAAGCCCAATCCCTCCCCCGAACAACATCGGCCACCCTAGCATGAAGACCAAAACCAGAATCATAAATAATCCGTCGCCCAAACACCTCCACCAAAGGACCCAACGGATGCCAATAATCAAACCAAAGAGAAATATCCTCCCCATTACCCACCCGAAACTGCATCAACCGCCGTACAAGACACCGAAGGCCTAGAATTTTCCTCCAACTCCACGAGCAATCCCCAGGGCACCTAACCTCCCACACATTCTTTCCCTTAAGCAGAGTAGATCTAACCCACGAGACCCAGACAGAAGACCTCAAATTGCTACAGACAGCCCACAAATGCTTACTTATGGCAGCTTTATTCCAGCACTCAACGCTCTTAATACCGAGACCACCCTCTTCCTTTGGTAAACACACCGAAGACCATGCAACCTTTGCCCCACCTTTACCTAAATCTGAACCCTTCCAAAGAAAACTACGCAAAGTAGTTTCAACCTTAATCACCACTGACTTAGGCAAGATAAAAATGGAGGACCAATACACCTGAATAGAGAACAATACAGATTGAATGAGCTGAAGCCTCCCTGCAAAAGAAAGAACCCTACTAGTCCAACTCTTAACTCTCGCTACAATCCTGTCGACAAGAACCCTACAATCCACTGCCGTAAGCTTAGTAGAAATCAGAGGAACCCCAAGATATCTGACAGGTAATACCCCTTCCTGAAAACCAAGAATCCCAAGTAACTCTTGCTTAGTCTCAGAAGACACACCAGCCACAAAAAGATTGCTCTTGCTAGGATTAGGAATCAACCCAGAAAGAGCTTGGAACTGACCAAGGACAACATTAACCGCAGTAACTGACTCCCTTTCTGCCCTACAGAAAACCATAAGATCATCCGCAAAGCATAAATGCGAAATACCAATCTTCCCACACCGCCAATGGTACGCAAACTGACTCTCCTTCTCCATAATACGCATCAACCCCGAGAAAACCTCCATAGCCAGCACAAATAAATAAGGGGACATAGGATCCCCCTGCCTCAAACCTCGGCTACTAGTAAAGAAACCATTCAACTCGCCATTGATAGAAATAGAGAAACGGGGAGTGGAAATGCACTCAGAAATCCAAGCTATCATCTGCTCTGGGAAGCCTAAAATCTGTAAAATAGCCACTAAGAAATCCCACCGCACAGAATCATAGGCTTTCATTAAATCTACCTTCAGCGCACACCTAGGATGACCCCCATCACGATGATAGTTCCTTAACAATTCCTGCGACAGTAATATATTATCACTAATCCTCCTACCAGCAACGAAGGCCGACTGAAAAGGACTAACAACATCAGGCAGTACCATCTGAACACGATTCGCAATAATTTTGGCAATGCATTTGTAGATAGTGTTACAACACGAAATAGGCCTAAAATCCCCAACCGTAGAAGGATTAGGAACCTTAGGAATAAGAGCAACCACAGTAGCATTCACTTGCTTGAGCAATCTCCCGGAGCTAAAAAATGAACGAATAGCACGAAGAAAATCATCACCAACAACAGACCAAGCTTTCTTGAAGAAAGTAGCATTATACCCATCCGGATCAGGAGCTTTATTATCTTTTAAAGAGAACAAAACTGCCTTAATTTCAACATCACTAACCTCTCTACCCAAGGTAGCACACTGATCACCAGAAATACGCTTCGGGAGAGCCCGCCTCACTAAATCAAGGTCAATCCTAGGGCATCCAGCAGGCTGTCTCAGGAGTGTCTCAAAGAAGTTCACCACCGTTGATTTAACTTCACTAGGCTCCTCCACACGATTACCATGCTCATCGGTAAGAGATAATACCTTACTCCTACTACATCTTTGTCTCATGGATCGAAAAAAGAACTTAGAATTCCTATCTCCCAAATTAATCCACTGAACTCGGGACTTTTGTCTCAAAAAACTCTCCTCATCTCTACTCAAGTCACCATAAAGCTTCACCAACCGAGACTCCTCCTCATGTAAAGAAGCGTTCGTAGGCTGCCTCTGAATATCCCATTGCACAGACTCCAAATCGTGTTTAGCTTGCTGAACCCTAGAAGACAATTCAGAATAACACTCCCTATTAAGTTTCTTAAGCTCTACTTTCAATCTTTTTAGCTTCTTACATAGCTGAAACATAGGAGACCCATCCACCCTGTCCGCCCAAACCCGATCCACCAAGGATAAAAAATCTGGGTGATCCGCCCAGAAATCAAAAAACTTAAAAGGTACCCGTCGCCGAGGGAGGTCCACAATCTTAACAATCATAGGAGAGTGATCAGAAACACTAGAAGGAAGAAAATGCGCCTCTGAACCTCGAAAGGAAATATCCCAATTCAAGTTGACCAAAGCTCGATCTAACTTTCGAAGAATAGGATCAACCGTACGATGATTAGACCAAGTATAGAAGCACCCATTAAATCGCAGATCATCCAACCCAGACTCAGCTAAACAATTAGGAAAGTCATCTTTCCAATGAGGCCAAGAATTGGAGCCTCCAACACTCTCAACCGAAGACTTAATAGCATTGAAGTCACCCATCACAATCCAAGCACTATTCTCCCATTCCACTCCGCGCGCCACTAAATCAGCCCACAACGCCTCCCTACGAACATTACAATTATCACCGTACACTATCGATATCATACACTCCCAAGTTGAATCAACAGAAGAAACTCTACAATGGATAACTTGTTCAGAAGATCCGACAACCAAAACAGTAACATCGAACGGATTCCAACAAACCCAAATCCTCCCCAAAGAGGAAAAGTTATAATTGCACTCCACCTTCCAAGACCGGTCAATGGTCTTAAGAATAACATCTTTATTTTTCTCCAGAACTTTCGTTTCCACTAAACCACACAAAGACAATTTCTCATCTTTAATCAAATTGCGAACCTCTCTTTGCTTCAAAGGGTCATTAAGACCCCTAATATTCCAGCACCCAAAAATCATAATTAATATACAAAGATAAGAAGAAACCCCCACAAATCTATCTCCACTTACCCCCCTTAGGGGAGGAGTGCTTCTTATTCTTCTTACCCTTACTACTGGAACCTTTCTTCTTCTTTTTCTTTTCCAGAGAATCCTTAACCTTTGAAGCCAAAGCATTACGAGGAGGGCTAGAATCACTACCATCCTCACCATGACCAGTCTCATCATTACCACAAATAGCCCCCCCATCATCACAAAGAGCATCCCTCTCATCAACATAACCATTAGCCCCCTCCTTACAAAGAACAGCCCCTGCATCACAAACAGTGTCCAAAATTGCTAAAGGAGTGCCCTCTTCCATTACTTCCAAATTCAGAGAATGATCATTGCCCTCCATTGGTACTAAATTAAGATGATTATCAACATTTTCCACAAGCGGAACACTAGCACTATTCCCCATAGTAGATAATTCTCCACCCTTGTTCTTTTTTTTAACCTCAACCCAAACCGGTCGTTTAGGCCCCAACGAGTCTTCGTGCCTCTTCTTCATATCATGAACATCAACCCCTCCATTTCCGGTAACCATATTCACATTGTAACCCAAATCTTGAACGCTTTGTTTACATATACCCGGCGCATGCCCAAACACCTTACAAATATTACACCTAGAAGGAAGCCACTCATAAACAGCATAGATAGTTTTCCACTCCCCATTAGCACATTGAATATCAAACTCATTAATGACATCCTTCGAAGCATCAATCTCAACACACACACGAGCATAGCTAAGACGTTTCCTAGCTAATGTAATGTGATCGGCATGCAATGGAATGCCCAAAGCACTAACTACAAAACTCAGGCCCTTAGAAGTCCAATATTCAAATGGAAGATTGTAAAGTTTAACCCATACAGGAATATTGCGTAACTCATCTTTAGACAAGGATAAACTAGGCTGCCACCGTTTAAGAACAAGCAATTTATTCACTATATGCCATGGACCTTTTTCAAGAACTTCACAAGCATGGTCAAGACTATCAAACTTGAAAATAAAGAACCCTTGTTCTGAAGATAAAACTTCTTTAAGGCCAAACCTACCCCAAATTTTATGAACTACTGAATTCACTACGGGGAAAGGAATTCGCTTATCCACAAAGTACCCTATCAAGGAAGTTCTCCATTCTTCACTTCCCTCAATAGCTACCTCAACCGGAGGGCTAACTTTAATTCTTCCATTTTCTTCAGTTGGTTTAAAATATTGTAAGGATTCAAAGGTAGAAGATCGTACCTCACAAGCAATAGGAGAAGAATTCTGGACAGCCTTCGCATAAGATGGTTTCAGCCCTTGATCATGCATGGAAGGTGTTGAAAATGGTCCAAGATCAGCCCCTCCTTGTCCAAAGTTACCAAGACCCGAAATTGAACCCAAAGCACTCGATTTCGGCCCAATTACGCCCACATCAGACCCAAAATGCAAGTTACCAAGCTTTTCCTTTCTATGATCATCTCTTGCAAGCCCAACTCCACCATAATTCGAAGGTGATTTAATAACATTAATCATTGGCCCATCTAATTTTGTGGAATCAGTCCCATTAGCTCCAATACCCGAAATTGAGCCCAAAGCACCAAAGTTTGACTCTATTACCCCCATTCCTTGATGACTAGTATTATTTAGTGAAGGAAAGTCATCACCAACCACCTTCCTTTGACAATTTTGGCTATTAAGGTCAATACTAGCCACCTTATTTTGAAAAGCTTGTCCATGAGAATCATTCATCATTTGAATTAATTGCCCATTGCACATGATCTCATTCAACAAGTCTTCACTCTTTTCATCAATGTCAACCATAGCTTTCTTCTTGTCCAATCCCGAAATTGTTGAGAGACAACCAGCCTTCACATGGTTTTCACCCAAAACCAGATTTCTACCTTCACCCAAAACCAGATTTTTATCTTCTTCATCATGCAACACCCCATGAAGAACATCATCATGCTTGGATTCAATCCCATTTACACAACCAACAGCTCCATGCCTATCATGTGTTGTTTTATTTGATTGCAATCCCGAAATAGTAGCAAAACAACCATCCTTTGAGCAATTCTCACCCAAATTCGGACTTCTTCCTTCTACAGCACCAATACCATGAGGCAAATTCGAAGGAACAAGTTTTGTAGACACGCAACACCCGGAAACATCCTTAATATCACCATCTATCAGCCCCAAAATAGAATGAGTTGTTGAAGACAAGTTGGATCCCGAATTTGCCTCCTTACGTTGAATCTCCATATTCTGATCAAAACCGTGATCCTTCTTGTTTTCAAGCAGTCCCGAGGCATATATTCCATTTGAGATCAGAGAAGAAACATGGTCTCCATCCTTCTTCACACCACCAGCAGTAGAAATTCGGGTTTGATCTACCAAAACCCTACCTTTCTTCATTCCAATGGACATTAAAGAAGAAACATGGTATTCACCATTCTTCACACCATCAGCAGCTAATGAATCACCAACCATGACACCAACCAACACACCAAGAAGAAGATAGCAGTCACAAACCAACAATAAGAAAAAAACACAACACAAACTCACAACAAACAAAGCACCATTGGAATGAACCAGCAAACTTAAATCTAAAGAAGAAAGAAAATTGAGCTTGTAATCATCAAAAGAAATCAATAATGATCACAAAGAGAGAATAGAAAAAAAATCAAGAAGAACACTCAAAAATATTCTAGAGAGAAGGCAGAGCATTTTCTCTCTCCTTTGCTTTTTTAAATTCATGTTGAGGTTGATGCTTCGAAGGATGTCATTAATGAGTTTGATACGCGAGAACACATTAAGAATAAATAAACACAAAACAAGCAATTCAAACCAATTACTATATCTCTATGTAATCTAGTATGTGATAGACATTAATACGAGCACGTGGCGGGCGTTTCCTCTCGGTTCATAACCTAACCACCTATGATGATTCTAAGTGATGATCAGACACAATAGAAAGCAATAAACTCAATAATATCTATTCAACACATCAATAACAAATCTAAATAGAAAAACTCAATTGTATTCAATAATTAATAAACCAAGATCCATCATCAATCCTAACTATGGAAAATTAGTCCATGCTTGAGTAAAAGAATAAAGCAATAATATTCTTATATCCTAGCATGACTAATTACAACAGAGAAGTAAAGGAGAAGAAATTTTGGAAAAACTTCGTTGATTCCCAATCGATTGCTTTCCGAGATGATGCGAAATTGATGACAAATGCGATGTGGAACGAAGATGTTGCTTCCAAACCCTAGAATTTTCGACCTCCCCTTCTAATTGATTGAGTCTCTATTTATAGTTTTCACTAATAAAGAGTTTGAGAAGGAAATGATCATATGAATTCGTGCCAAAAAGCACTACCTGAGGTAACGCTTCTTGGTAGCGCCACCTGATGGAAAAGTGCTACCTCAGGTAGCATTTCTTGGTAGCGCCACCTGATGACCATATTTTTCAAACCAAAATAGGTAGCACTTCTTGGTAGCGTCTTTTTAGTTAAAGAAATAGTGCTACCCAAGAGTGCTACCTGAGGTAGCGTGTACTTGGTAGCGTGTATTTGGTCGCATTTCCCCTAGACTCGATCTTCAACTCGATTTCACAGTCTATTGATTCGATATCATTCAAAACATCATCGATCATCGAATATCACCTGCACACTAAATAAACACATCAAAAAGTCCAATTTCCATTAATAATCGAGCAAAAATAATAAATAATGAGGTCGCAAAATCATGCAAAATATGACATTATCATTATATTGGTTTAGTGGCTTTTTAGTACTTTATTGATTGATCACCATTTAGTATAGTCTTGCTGTTGTGGGTTAAGTACCCAGAGGAGACGCTCACAACGTGTTCGATAAATTGCCACCATAGTCTAGGAGTCAAATAAAGATATATTGGCTTATTCTATGTGATATTTGATATGCTTTTATGTGTTAATGCATTCCCATATAGTTGGATAACCATCGAGAGATGGGGTATTAGTATATGCGGAATAGCTTTGATTTGCCTCGAGAGAGGATTTTAGATATTCGATTAGCATGATCATCAACCAATTAACTTAAATATCCTTACATAGTAATCTCAATTCATTAGGTAATATTTAGTGAAATCGGATTCCCTAGTTATTCTAGCTTTGATTAAAATCCTTTTTGTTTTCCAATTTAATAGGTTGCTTAGTGTTAATTGATTCGATATTCATTGCCATTACTTTATTTATTCAGATAGAAATAGACTTAGTTAATTTTAGTAATCAACACCTTTAACATCCTCGTGGGAACGATACTTAGACTCACATTACATTACTTGTGCCGACCCCCGTACACTTGCGGGTAACCAAAAGGCTTAACAAGTTTTTGGCGCTGTTGCAGAGGATTGTTTCAGTCAGTGTTGATATTAATACCGGCTAAATTTATAGCTAATTTGATTTTTTTTTCTTTTATTTTTGTTTTATTTCTTCTTCGAATGTTATTTTACTTGTTCATTCTCTCGTCTTTGCAAGTGGTTGGTTCTTTGTATGAGAATAACAAGACGTGTTAATTCAACACCTCTTGAAAATTTTGATTCAGAGATCAAGCGCACTCTTAGATAGAGAAGAAGACAAGCAAGACAACAACTCGCCATGGATCCACCACAACAAGATCCAGAGAATGCCAGGGCTCTGCGCGACTTCTCTATTCCTACCATGGAAGGAAATCAATCGAGCATTCGTCAACCTACAGTCGCGGCTAATAACTTCAAGATCAAGCCGGCGATCATCCAGATGATTCAGAACGATGTTCAATTTGGGGTTTGTCGAACAATGATCCTAACATCCATTTGGAGAGCTTGCTGGAGATCAATGACACCTTCAAGCAGAATAGGGCATACGATGCGATTCTGCTGCAGATTTTCCTTTTTTCCTTAAGGGACAAAGCTAAACTATGGTTGAATTCTCTACCGTTGAATACCTTCATAACTTGGGAAGCTCTAGCTCAAGCCTTCCTTGCCAAGTATTTATGTCCAGGGAAGACAACAAAACTTAGGAACGACATCACTCAGTTCATGCAATTTGAGACAGAGTCTTTGTACGAAGCCTGGGAGAGATACAAGGACTTGATGAGGAAGTGCCCATACCATGGCCTACCAAAGTGGCTAGTAGTTCAAACGTTCTACAACGGTCTTACACAACTGAACCGTAGCATGATAGATGTAGCATCTGGTGGTGCCGGACAGCCTTAAACAATATCTAGAGATGTCAAACACTCTCACGAAAGCACTAAGCACTAGGGAAATGCACGAACCAGCCTCACTCACACAAGTTTAAATGAAGATAGATCAACTAATTTCCTAAGGGATACATAAATCACCACCCTTAGTAAACTAGCAAAACGGCTCACCACCAAGACCAATCTAAAGGGATACAGAAACACCACCCTCTCAACCAGCCAAGGATACAGAACCAATGTTAAAACTCACCACTCAAAGGAATCCACCCAACAGATACAGAGTTAGGAGAATAAAACTCAAACAATTCTAATTTTCATTAATATTCATCAATTGTTGTTAATCTAATTTAAAGAGACTTTAAATAGAAAAACATGACTTGGAACAGCCCTCCAAGCATGGAAAACATAAAACATAAAAGCTTTCATCTGATAACAGGAAGAAATAAAAACAAAAGTTGACTAGAAACTTGAAAACAAAGAAAAACTCTTTATTTCCTGAAATGCGCCACCAGCAGACCACTAAAACGAATTCAGTCATAACTCTCTCTTGGATGCTCCAAATAACGTGCTTCAAAATACGAAAATGAAGTTAAGGCTTTTATCTTTCCAACACATAATGGAGCGAACAAAGATTCCATGTCAATCAAAAGTTATGGCCCTCGCAAACTCACTGCGCGACCCTCGTGAACTCGCACACTGTGCGGCTCTCGCGAACTCACTGCGCGAACTGATTTTTGCCACTGTGAACAGATTCTGTTGCTTGATAAACCATAGTGAGAATTTGAACTTCTTTTGTGCTTTGGGCCGAGGTGGAGCTATGGAACACTCCTGTGTCATCTGGTGGTGCCTTGATGAGCAAGTCAATTGATGTTGCTTATGATCTTATTGAGGAGATGTCCACAAACAGCTATCAGTGGGCAAATGAGAGAGCAGCACCAAAGAGAGCAGCTGGGCCTGCATAAGTCTTTGTGATAGATGAGATTAATTCACTCAGAGCACAAGTAGCTTCTTTGACCAGTCAGGTGAACAAGTGGACTGCTAATTCAGTTCAGGCTGCTACTTCAGGATGCGACTTGTGTGGAGGGCCGTATATCAATACAGATTATCTGGCTAGAAACCCTTTTTGCAGGGGGTAGTGCAGAGCAGGTGCAATATGTGCAGAACTACAAGAAGCAATAAAACAATCCATACTCGAACACCTATAACCCCGGATGGAGAAACCACCCAAATGTTTCCTAGAATAATCAGCAGCAAGCCAGCAATGCGAGGCCTGATACGAACCTCGCCAACTTGTGACGAAACCCGTAACCATCTATGATACCAAATGATGCGAACCCCGTCAACTTGTGATGAAACCCGTAACAATGTTACTGCCTAGGACCGTTCTACTTTCAGGTTTAGGATGGAAACCACGACCCAACACCTATAGAGAAGGTGCGAACCTTGGTATTAGGAGGACGCCACAATCAAGGATGGCAAACTTGATTGATAAGTCAAGGTACGAACGCCACAGAGTAATCTGATAAGTTCGTAGGTTCTTCAAAGAACCCAAGAGAGACTTAAATTCACATTTCTATATTGAAATTCATCTCTCCTATTAAATGACTTACAAATGAGTTTAAATAGAAAATGAAATGTCTTGGAACAACCCTCCAAGCATGGGAAACGAAAATAAGTAAAGCAAGGTGTGATTTTGTTGACTAGAAAGGTTTGAACTCAATAAAAACGTGCAATACAAATGTCAAAGGAAGATAACACAATTGTCAAAGTAAGACAACAATTGTCAAAGTAAGACAGCTTCTGGATACTTTGAAATAACCAACCACATCTTCCTCGTGTGGCCTCCAATGGATCTGATTCCAACATCAAAGTTGAAGATACGATCATGAACTTTAAAAAGACCTACTCACACGCCTCCAAAACCCTAGCTGTTCACACGTTATGAATTTTCAAAGTTATCCCTTCGAATCAGCAGGTTGCCTCGCCTTTGTGCTAGATAAGTCTTCATCATTCCCCTCCTCTTGAAAAGGATTTGTCCTCAAATCAAGGTCATCACTTATTGATGTGAAACAATACGAATTACACATGAAATGATAACGAATGATATGAACTACAAACGAACAACAATATACGATGCATTTGAATAGAAAACAAAAACATAAGGATAGAATAAACCCGAGACTAGAGCCTTGGCTCTGATACCAAATGATACGAACCCCGCCAACTTGTGACGAAACCCGTAACAATGTTACTGCCTAGGACCGTTCTACTTTCAGGTTTAGGATGGAAAACCGCGACCCAACACCTATAAAGAAGGTGCGAACCTTGGTATTAGGAGGACGCCACAATCAAGGATGGCAAACTTGATTGATAAGTCAAGGTACGAACGCCACAGAGTAATCTGATAAGTTCGTAGGTTCTTCAAAGAACCCAAGAGAGACTTAAATTCACATTTCTATATTGAAATTCATCTCTCCTATTAAATGACTTACAAATGAGTTTAAATAGAAAATGAAATGTCTTGGAACAACCCTCCAAGCATGGGAAACGAAAATAAGTAAAGCAAGGTGTGATTTTGTTGACTAGAAAGGTTTGAACTCAATAAAAACGTGCAATACAAATGTCAAAGGAAGATAACACAATTGTCAAAGTAAGACAACAATTGTCAAAGTAAGACAGCTTCTGGATACTTTGAAATAACCAACCATATCTTCCTCGTGTGGCCTCCAATGGATCTGATTCCAACATCAAAGTTGAAGATAAGATCATGAACTTTAAAAAGACCTACTCACACGCCTCCAAAAACCTAGCTGTTCACACGTTATGAATTTCCAAAGTTATCCCTTCGAATCAGCAGGTTGCCTCGCCTTTGTGCTAGATAAGTCTTCATCATTCCCCTCCTCTTGAAAAGGATTTGTCCTCAAATCAAGGTCATCACTTATTGATGTGAAACAATACGAATTACATATGAAATGATAACGAATGATATGAACTACAAACGAACAACAATATACGATGGATTTGAATAGAAAACAAAAACATAAGGATAGAATAAACCCGAGACTAGAGCCTTGGCTCTGATACCAAATGATACGAACCCCGCCAACTTGTGACGAAACCCGTAACCATCTCTGATACCAAATGATGCGAACCCCGTCAACTTGTGATGAAACCCGTAACAATGTTACTGCCTAGGACCGTTCTACTTTCAGGTTTAGGATGGAAACCGCGACCCAACACCTATAGAGAAGGTGCGAACCTTGGTATTAGGAGGACGCCACAATCAAGGATGGCAAACTTGATTGATAAGTCAAGGTACGAATGCCACAGAGTAATCTGATAAGTTCGTAGGTTCTTCAAAGAACCCAAGAGAGACTTAAATTCACATTTCTATATTGAAATTCATCTCTCCTATTAAATAACTTACAAATGAGTTTAAATAGAAAATGAAATGTCTTGGAACAACCCTCCAAGCATGGGAAACGAAAATAAGTAAAGTAAGGTGTGATTTTGTTGACTAGAAAGGTTTGAACTCAATAAAAACGTGCAATACAAATGTCAAAGGAAGATAACACAATTGTCAAAGTAAGACAACAATTGTCAAAGTAAGACAGCTTCTGGATACTTTGAAATAACCAACCATATCTTCCTCGTGTGGCCTCCAATGGATCTGATTCCAACATCAAAGTTGAAGATAAGATCATGAACTTTAAAAAGACCTACTCACACGCCTCCAAAAACCTAGCTGTTCACACGTTATGAATTTCCAAAGTTATCCCTTCGAATCAGCAGGTTGCCTCGCCTTTGTGCTAGATAAGTCTTCATCAAGGCCTCCACCAGATTTTCATAATCAGGGCAACTTTCAAGGCAATAAGGGCAACTTCCAAAGGACTCAGGTAGCAAATCAGCAGGAGAAAAAGCCTGCGCTAAAAGCCATGTTGGTCAAGTTTATGTCAAAGATTGACAACCGGATGGACAGCAAAGATACTGTAATGAAGAACTTAGATACAAAATTTTAGCATTAACAAGCAGCCATTCAAAATCTCGGAGTACAGGTTGGTCAGATAGCCAAGCAAACGCAGAGTAGAGCTCAGGGAGCACTACCTAGCAATATTGTGACCAATCCCAAAGAGTAATGCAAGGCAATAACGTTGAGGAGTGGGAAACAATTTGACAATGCAATGGGAACAAGTCAACTACAGCAAGACTTAAAAAAATAAAATGAATCAAGAGTTGATTCACCTCCCACTTCACCAGGCCATCAGGATGAAGAAAAGAAGAATGATGAACCACCACCACCAATTCCAGAAGTCAAGGTGCCTCCTGTTCCTTCTCCTCAATGGCTCAAGAAGCACAAAGATAATAAAAACTTCTCCAAATTCCTCGAGATTTTTAAAAAGCTTCACATAAACATTCCTTTTGCAGAGGCTCTAGCTCAGATGCCTACCTATGTCAAATTCCTAAAGGAAATTCTTTCAAATGAGAGAAAGCTTGAAGATCACGAGGTAGCCTTGACTGAAGAATACAGCGTGATTATCCAGAATAAGTTGCCTAAAAAACTAAAAGATCTAGGGAGTATTATTCCTTATACCATAAGCAATTATGAATGTGTTAATCAGCCTAGTGGTGATTAAGGTTGAAACTCCCGATTATTGAGCTCATCTCATGAGGGTTTTAGAGAGAGAAAATGCTCTGCCTTCTCTCTAGAATTTTTTGAGTGTTCTTCTTGATTTTTTTCTATTCTCTCTTTGGGATCATTATTGATTTCTTTTGATGATTACAAGCTCAATTTTCGTTCTTCTTTAGCTTTAGGTTTGCTGGTCATTTTCTAGGCAGTTTTTTAGCTTGTTTTGTGCCATGGTATGCTTGTGATTTTGAGCTGAATTTTTTCCTTTTTGTTGGGGTGTGATCTTCATCTTCTTCTTGGTGTTCTAGTTGGAGCCATGGTCGGTGGTTCACCAACTACTGGTGATGTAAAAAATGGTGGAATAAAGGGCTATCATGATGGTTTTATGAAAGATTCAGATTTGGGTCTTAATATGAAGATTCAACGTATGAAGGTTAGAGAACTAGAGAAGAGAGCTGCTGGTGATGATGCATTTGACATAGCTATTGGAGGTAGGATCTCTTGTGATGCTTTTTCAAAATTGTTGTTAAGCAAGCAACATGTTTTGCATAGTTTTAAGAATCAGATTAGTAATGGTAACATGGGCAACAAGGCATGTACAAATGGGATTGAAGGCAAGCATGGTGATGTTCTTCATAGGGTGGTGCATGATGAGGAAGATGGCAAGCATGTTAATGTTCTTCATAGGGTGGTGCATGATGAGGAAGATGGAAATCTGGTTTTAGGTGAGAGATGTGTCAAGAATGGGCTAAAATCTGGTGCTTTTGTTTCAATTTCGGGTATTGGAAATGTTGGGCACGAAATTGGAGCTAATGGGGCTGATATTGAAGCCAAGCATGCTGATGTTCTTCATGGGGTGTTGCATGACAAGGAAGATGAAAATCTGGTTTTGGGTGGAGGTAGAAATCTGGTTTTGGGTGAAAACCATGTGAAGACTGGTTGTCTCTCAACAATTTCGGGATTGGACAAGAAGAAAGCTATGGTTGACATTGATGAAAAGAGTGAAGACTTGTTGAATGAGATCATGTGCAATGGGCAATTAATTCAAATGATGAATGATTCTCATGGACAAGTTTTTCAAAATAAGGTGGCTAGTATTGAACTTAATAGCCAAAATTGTCAAAGGAAGGTGGTTGTTGATGACTTTCCTTCACTAAATAATACTAGTCAGCAAGGAATGGGGGTAATAGAGTCAAACTTTGGTGCTTTGGGCTCAATTTCGGGTATTGGAGCCTGATTCCACAAAATTAGATGGGCCAAGGATTAATGTTATTGAATCACCTTCGAATTATGGTGGATTTGGGCTTGCAAGAGATGATCATAGAAAGGAAAAGCTTGGTAACTTGCATTTTGGGTCTGATGTGGGCGTAATTGGGCCGAAATCGAGTACTTTGGGTTCAATTTCGGGTCTTGGTAGCTTTGGACAAGGAGGGGCTGATCTTGGACCATTTTCAACACCTTCTTCCATGCATGATCAAGGGCTGAAACCATCTTATGCTAAGGCTGTCCAGAATTCTTCTCCTATTGCTTGTGAGGTACGATCTTCTACCTTTGAATCCTTACAATATTTTAAACCAACTGAAGAAAATGGAAGAATTAAAGTTAGCCCTCCGGTTGAGGTAGCTATTGAGGGAAGTGAAGAATGGAGAACTTCCTTGATAGGGTACTTTGTGGATAAGAGAATTCCTTTCCCCGTAGTGAATTCAGTAGTTCATAAAATTTGGGGCAGGTTTGGCCTTAAAGAAGTTTTATCTTCGGAACAAGGGTTCTTTATTTTCAAGTTTGATAGTTTTGACCATGCTTGTGAAGTTCTTGAAAAAGGTCAATGGCATATAGTGAATAAATTGATTGTTCTTAAACGGTGGCAGCCTAGTTTATCCTTGTCTAAAGATGAGTTACGCAATATTCCTGTATGAGTTAAACTTTACAATCTTCCGTTTGAATATTGGACTTCTAAGGGCCTGAGTTTTGTAGTTAGTGCTTTGGGCATTCCATTGCATGCCGATCACATTACATTAGCTATGATATGAGCCACGTCGATTGTAACAAGATTGATACCAAAGTTCGTTCTAACCTCTGGTTCGGATGGAAACCGCGACCCAACACCTATATCGAGATGTGAACCTTGGTATAAAGGAGGACGCCACAATCAAGGATGAAATACTCGATTGATAAGTCAAGGAGGAACGCCACAGAGAATTCTGATAAGTTCCAGTTAGTTCTCAAAGAACAAAAGAGAAAACTCTCTCTATTTTCATTCAAAATCGAAAAGTGCCATTCTTACATCCATTAATATCCTTATATAATGAAACCCTAAAACAAAAGAAAGGAAACAAGCTAGCCATTAAGGCCTTACAAAATAGAAAACTAGAATGGCCATAATTGCCTTACAAATGGACCAAAACTAAAACAAACAACTATTAAATCAAGCCCAAATCGAAATTATGCCAAGCTTTCTCTTATTCGGCCCACTCAATTGCCTTGATGATGTTAATCAAGCCTTGGTCTTCATGTGGGTTCATCTTGGGCTTTAATAATTCAGAATTAGCCCATGTGTCTTGAATTAGGCCATTGAGTGCTTCTTTGAATCTCTTAGCCCTTGCCCTTGTTATTGGCCCAACCGGAACACGCAATGGATCCCTTGGTGCATCTCCCTTATTCTCATCATTCCCTCCCTCTTGAAAAGGATTTGTCCTCAAATCGTCACCTACATCAAAAGGAGACAAATCAGAAACATTGAAGCTTGCACTAACACTATACTCACCTGGAAGATCTAACTTGTAGGCATTGTCATTGATCCTTTCAATCACTTGAAATGGGCCATCTCCCCTTGGAAGTAATTTAGAACGCCTCTGGACTGGAAACCGTTCCTTCCTCATATGCAACCACACCCAATCACTGGGTTCAAACATAACTTTCTTGCGCCCTTTATTAGCTTGGTTGGCATATTGCTCAGTTCTCCTCTCGATGTTTTGCCTAGTCTTTTCATGGATTTGCTTAACAAACTCTGCCTTTTTCTTTCCATCCAAGTTAACATGCTCAGTCACAGGTAAAGGAAGTAAATCCAAAGGAGTCAACGGGTTAAAACCATACACAATTTCAAAAGGCGAAAAATGAGTTGCAGAATGCACACTCCTATTATAAGCAAACTCTACATGCGGCAAACAATCTTCCCATGTTTTCAAGTTCTTTTGTATTATAGCACGCAACAAGACAGACAAAGTCCTATTAACTACTTCAGTTTGACCATCAGTTTGTGGATGACAAGTAGTAGAAAACAAAAGTTTAGTTCCTAACTTGCCCCATAAAGTTTTTCAAAAGTAGCTTAAGAATTTAGCATCTCTATCCGAAACAATGGTTTTAGGCATGCCGTGCAATCTAACAATTTCTTTGAAAAACAATTCAGCAATATGTGATGCATCATCAGTTTTATGACAAGGAATGAAATGTACCATTTTAGAAAACCTATCAACAACCACATATATAGAATCCCTACCCCTCTTTGACCTAGGCAAACCCAGCACAAAATCTATAGAAATATCAATCCAAGGTCCACTAGGTATAGGTAAAGGAGTATACAAACCATGAGGCTTAACCCTAGACTTAGCTTGTCTACACGTAATGCATTTCTCACAAATTCTTTCTACATCACGTTTCATATGAGGCCAAAAGAAGTGTTCATGCAAAACATCTAGGGTCTTGGCCATACCAAAATGCCCCATCAAACCGCCCCCATGAGCTTCCCTCACAAGCAATTCACGCAAAGAAGTCTTAGGCACGCATAATTTAGTTTCTCTAAACAAAAATCCATCATGTCTATAAAACTTGCCAAATGCAACCTTTTCACATGCAATGAATACATTGCCAAAATCAGCATCTTCCACATACAATTCCTTAATGTAGTCAAAACCAAACAATCTAGCATCCAAAGTAGAAAGTAAAACGTACCTTCTAGACAGAGCATCAGCAACTACGTTTTCCTTACCTTTTTTGTACTTGATCACATATGGAAATGTTTCTATGAACTCCACCCACTTGGCATGCCGCTTATTTAGCTTGTGCTGCCCCTTTAGATGCTTCAAGGACTCATGATCCGTGTGAATCACAAATTCTTTCGGCCAAAGGTAATGTTGCCAAGTTTCCAATGTCCTAACCAAAGCATACATCTCCTTGTCATAGGTAGGATAATTCAAGGCCGCTCCACTTATTTTCTCACTAAAAAAAGCAATGGGACGTCCTTCTTGCATGAGAACAGCTCCTATACCTATTCCTGAAGCATCACACTCAATCTCAAAAGCTTTAGCAAAGTTGGGCAAAGCAAGCAAAGGTACATTAGTTAATTTTTCCTTAATCAAGTTAAATGCCTTTTCTTGTTCATTACCCCACTTAAAACCCAGATTCTTTTTGATAACTTCAGTTAAAGGTGCAGCTAGACTACTAAAGTCTTTCACAAACCTCCTATAGAAACTAGCCAACCCATGAAAACTTCTCACTTGTCCCACACTTGTAGGTCTCGGCCACTCCTTAATTGCCTTAACCTTTTCTTCATCAACCCCAATTCCTTTAGCACTAACAACAAAACCCAAAAATACCAACCTATCCGTGCAAAAGATACACTTTTTAAAATTAGCAAACAACTTTTCGGTTCTTAAAACACCTAAAACAAGTTTTAAATGTTCAACATGCTCATCCAAGTTTTTGCTATAAATCAGAATGTCATCAAAGTAAACAACCACAAATCTTCCAATAAAAGCACGCAAAACATGGTTCATTAATCTCATGAAAGTACTTGGTGCATTAGTTAACCCAAAGGGCATAACTAACCACTCATATAACCCATATTTTGTTTTGAAAGCAGTTTTCCACTCATCACCTTCTTTCATCCTAATTTGATGATATCCACTTTTAAGATCAATTTTAGTGAAAACAATAGAACCATGCAATTCATCAAGCATATCATCTAATCTAGGAATAGGATGTCGATACTTTACAGTGATATTGTTGATGGCACGACAATCAACACACATCCTCCATGTTCCATCCTTCTTAGGCACAAGCAATACGGGCACCGCACAAGGACTCATACTCTCACGTACATACCCCTTCTCCATGAGCTCATCAACCTGCCTTTGAAGTTCCTTTGTCTCCTCGGGATTACTTCGGTATGCGGGTCTATTTGGAATTGGTGCTCCGGGGACAAAGTCAATTTGGTGTTCAATCCCCCTTATTGGTGGTAAACCAATAGGCATCTCTTCGGGAAACACTTCATCAAAGTCCTGCAAAAGTGAAACAACAACACTAGGCAAAGAAGAGTTAATTTCATTAGTACTAAAACAAGTCTCTTTGTACAAAAGTACAATCATTGGCTGGTTTGAAAACAAAGCCCTTTTGATTTCACTGTCTCTTGCATAAAAGCTCACTTGTTTTGTCTCTCTTTTTTTCTCATCAACCTCTTTTTCTTTTGAACTCTCACTCTCTTTTTTAACATCCCTCTCATCTTTTAACCTCACTTGATCTTCATATACTTGTCTTGGGGTTAAAAGTACAAGGGTGATTGGCCTTTTATGGAGCACAAAGGAGTATCTATTAGTGTATCCATCATGAGTCACATGCCTATCAAACTGCCACGGTCTTCCCAAAAGGATATGACCCGCATTCATTGGTACCACGTCACAAACAACTTCATCTTTGTATTTACCAATTGAAAATGACACCAACACCTGTTTATTCACCCTAACTTCCCCACTATCATTCAACCATTGTAGCTTATAAGGTTTTGGGTGCTTCAGAGTTTTCAAATTCAATTTCTTTATCAAAGTAGTGCTCGCCACATTAGTACAACTCCCCCCATCAATAATCACACTACATACCTTGTCATTAACATGGCAGCGGGTGTGAAAAATGTTTTCACGTTGTACCTCATCATCTTCCTTTGCTTGAGCACTAAGAGCTCGTCTTGCAACCAAAAGCTCTCCACCCACCGGATATTCAAAGTCACCGGCATCCTCCAATGGTGGCATGGACTCACCATCAGATTCACCCTCTGATTCGATACCACCATCATCCTTCAAAACCATTACTCTCTTGTTTGGGCATTGTGATGCAATATGACCTGCTCCCAAACACTTAAAGCACTTAATGTCACGATTTCTAATAGGTTGAGAATCTGGTTTACCTTGGTTTATTGTGCCTCCGGCCTTATGATCTCTGGAAGGTTCGGCCTTGGCCTTGAAACTAGGCTGGTCCTCCCTCTTGCTCCAATTCGGTTTCCATGTTAATGAAGAACCCAAATTTTGCCCAACCCGTGTGGAACCCTTCCTTTTCAATTGTTGTTCCACTTTAATGGCCATGTGTACCATGTCAGTCAATTCAACATAATGCTGCAACTCCACTACATTTACAATGTCTCGGTGTAGTCCATTGAGAAACCTAGCCATTGTCGCCTCTCTGTCCTCCTGTACATCAGCTCGAATCATGGCTATCTCCATTTCTTTGTAGTAGTCTTCAACACACTTAGACCCCTGAGTAAGAGTTTGCAATTTTTGAAACAAGCCCCTATAATAGTGACTTGGAATGAATCTCCTCCTCCTAACAGTCTTCATCTCCTCCCATGTCTCAATAGCTCTTTCTCCATTCCGTCTCCTACTCACAATCAGTTGATCCCACCAAACAATAGCATAATCGGTGAATTCTATGGCTGCCAATTTCACCTTCTTCAATTCGGAATATTCATGGTAGTCAAACACCAGCTCTATTCTTTTCTCCCACTCCAGATAAGCTTCAGGATCAGTTTTACCTTGGAAGGTTGGAATCTTTACCTTTATACTACCCAAATTTTTATCAACCCTCTCTATATACCTATCTCCTCTGTTCCCATACCTATCTTCTCTATTCCCATACCTATCTTCTCTATCCCCATACCTAACTCCTCTACCTCCCATTCCACGCCTAAATCTCCCCGCACCCACACTGGACATGCGGTCATCCTCCTCTATGTCATTATCATCCCCGTAGTAATCATGAACTTCTTCTCTAACCGGAACCCTCTCTCTCCTACGTGCTTGGAGAACGGGTGGTGGCTGTTCCGCACGTGTATTTTCTACCCGATCTAATCGTTCATGAATCGGTTCCATTTCAGCCCTTAACAATCTCCCCATCTCTCTCGTCAATGCTTCCATTATAAACTTTGTATCTACCTTTCCCAACACCTCATCCGAAGCACTTTCTTTAGACATATTTGTTGTAAAGAAAACGTCAGTAAAAAAAAATAATAATAATAATAATAAAAGAAGGTCCTCACTTCACTCCCTCACGTCTTTCCCTCAAACAACAGTTCACTCAGTTCCACTCGTGTTTCACACAATAAATTTGGCTTTTACCCTCAGTATGTCCTCACCTTTCTTGCCTTTTTCCACTCGTAATTTTTTTCTCAAAAATTCTTTTCAAACTAACCAAACAATAATCAGGATTTCTTAGCCACGTTTACACGAAACAAAAGTTCTTAGGTTCACAGGAAACGAATCACAACGAAACTGATATATATATATATATTTTTTATAATCACTGCACGAATCAAGAAGAGAAATAACAATAGCTGATATATATTCAACTACACGATCGGTCAAAAAATAAAATTTGTACTCTCTCTCTTAGATCTGGAAACGCACAAACAAGAATATAACAGAATATACAACTTCGATCTGGATCAATGAAATCAAGAACAAGACTAACACAGACTTAGATCTGGTTCAACGAAACCAAGAACAAGAATAATACAGACAGATAACTTCTCTCTGGATCAACGAAATCCAGAACAAGAATAACACAGATAGATACTTAGATTTGGATCTACGAAATCAAGAACAAGTATAACACAGACAGATACTTAGATTTGGATCTACGAAATCAAGAACAAGAATAACAAAGATAGATAACTTAGATCTGGACACTAACAAGAAGTTCTGGAAATAAGATATAATTCTGTGATCAACGAAATCAAAGAAGAAGAAGATAGAATAACCTGATGTTAGAGCCCTAAGCTCTGATACCAAATGATATGAGCCACGTCGATTGTAACAAGATTGATACCAAAGTTCGTTCTAACCTCTGGTTCGGATGGAAACCGCGACCCAACACCTATATCGAGATGTGAACCTTGGTATAAAGGAGGACGCCACAATCAAGGATGAAATACTCGATTGATAAGTCAATGAGGAACGCCACAGAGAATTCTGATAAGTTCCAGTTAGTTCTCAAAGAACAAAAGAGAAAACTCTCTCTATTTTCATTCAAAATCGAAAAGTGCCATTCTTACATCCATTAATATCCTTATATAATGAAACCCTAAAACAAAAGAAAGGAAACAAGCTAGCCATTAAGGCCTTACAAAATAGAAAACTAGAATGGCCATAATTGCCTTACAAATGGACCAAAACTAAAACAAACAACTATTAAATCAAACCCAAATCGAAATTATGCCAAGCTTTCTCTTATTCGGCCCACTCAATTGCCTTGATGATGTTAATCAAGCCTTGGTCTTCATGTGGGTTCATCTTGAGCTTTAATAATTCAGAATTAGCCCATGTGTCTTGAATTAGGCCATTGAGTGCTTCTTTGAATCTCTTAGCCCTTGCCCTTGTTATTGGCCCAACTAGAACACGCAATGGATCCCTTGGTGCAGCTCCCTTATTCTCATTAAGCTAGGAAACGTCTTAGCTTTGCTCGTGTGTGTGTTGAGATTGACGCTTTGAAGGATGTCATTAATGAGTTTGATATTCAATGTGCTAATGGGGAGTGGAAAACTATTTATGCTGTTTATGAGTGGCTTCCTTCTAGGTGTAATATTTGTAAGGTGTTTGGGCATGTGCCGGGTATATGTAAACAAAGCGTTCAAGATTTGGGTGACAATGTGAATATGGTTACCGGAAATGGAGGGGTTGATGTTCATGATATGAAGAAGAGGCACGAAGACTCGTTGGGGCCTAAACGACCGGTTTGGATTGAGGTTAAAAAAAAGAACAAGGGTAGAGAATTATCTACTATGGGGAACAGTGCTAGTGTTCCGCTTATGGAAAATGTTGATAATCATCTTAATTTAGTACCAATGGAGGGCAATGACCATACTCTGAATTTGGAAGTAACGGAAGAGGGGTACTCCTTTAGCAATTTTGAACACTGTTTGTGATGCAGGGGCTGTTCTTTGTAAGGATGGGGCTAATGATTATATTGATGACAGGGATGCTCTTTGTGATGATGGGGGGTGCTCTTTGTGATAATGATGAGGCTGATCATGGTGAGGATAGTAGTGATTCTAGTCCTCCTCGTAATGCTTTGGCTTCAAAAGTTAAGGATTCTCTGGAAAAGAAAAAGAAGAAGAAAGGTTCCAATAGTAAGGGTAAGAAGAATAAGAAGCACTCCTCCCCTAAGGGGGGTAAGTGGAGATAGATTTGTGGGGGTTTCTTCTTATCTTTGTATATTTATTATGATTTTTGGGTGCTGGAATACTAGGGGTCTTAATGACCCTTTGAAGCAAAGAGAGGTTCGTAATTTGATTAAAGATGAGAAATTGTCTTTGTGTGGTTTAGTGGAAACGAAAGTTCTGGAAAAAAATAAAGATGTTATTCTTAAGACCATTGACCGGTCTTGGAAGGTGGAGTGCAATTATAATTTTTCCTCTTTGGGGAGGATTTGGGTTTGTTGGAATCCGTTCGATGTTACTGTTTTGGTTGTCGGATCTTCTGAACAAGTTATCCATTGTAGAGTTTCTTCTGTTGATTCTACTTGGGAGTGTATGATTTCGATTGTGTACGGTGATAATTGTAATGTTCGTAGGGAGGCGTTATGGGCTGATTTATTGGCGCGCGGAGGGGAATGGGAGAATAGTGCTTGGATTGTGATGGGTGACTTTAATGCTATTAAGTCTTCGGTTGAGAGTGTTAGAGGCTCCAATTCTTAGCCTCATTGGAAAGATGACTTTTCTAATTGTTTAGCTGAGTCTGGGTTGGATGATCTGCGATTTAATGGGTGCTTCTATACTTGGTCTAATCATCGTACGGTTGATCCTATTCTTCGAAAGTTAGATCGAGCTTTGGTCAACCTGAATTGGGATATTTCCTTTCGAGATTCAGAGGCGCATTTTCTTCATTCTAGTGTTTCTGATCACTCTCTTATGATTGTTAAGATTGTGGATCTCCCTCGACGACGGGTGCCATTTAAGTTTTTTGATTTCTGGGCGGATCATCCAGAATTTTTATCCTTGGTGGATCGGGTTTGGGCGGACAGGGTGGATGGGTCTCCTATGTTTCAGCTATGTAAGAAGCTAAAAAGATTGAAAGTAGAGCTTAAGAAACTTAATAGGGAGTGTTATTCTGATTTGTCTTCTAGGGTGCAGCAAGCTAAACATGATTTAGAGTCTGTGCAATGGGATATTCAGAGGCAGCCTACGAACGTTTCTTTACATGAGGAGGAGTCTCGGTTGGTGAAGCTTTATGGTGACTTGAGTAGAGATGAGGAGAGTTTTTTGAGACAAAAGTCCCGGGTTCAGTGGATTAATTTGGGAGATAGGAATTCTAAGTTCTTTTTTCGATCGATGAGACAAAGATATAGTAGAAGTAAGGTATTATCTCTTACCGATGAGCATGGTAATCGTGTGGAGGAGCCTAGTGAAGTTAAATCTATGGTGGTGAATTTCTTTGAGACACTTCTGAGACAGCCTGCTGGTTGCCCAAGGATTGACCTTGATTTAGTGAGGCGGGCTCTGCCGAAGCAGATTTCTAGTGATCAGTGTGCTACCTTAGGTAGAGAGGTTAGTGATGATGAAATTAAGGCAGTTTTGTTCTCTTTAAAAGATAATAAAGCTCTTGGTCTGGATGGGTATAATGCTACTTTTTTCAAGAAAGCTTGGTGTGTTGTTGGTGATGATTTTCTTCGTGCTATTCGTTCGTTTTTAGCTCCGGGAGATTGCTCAAACAAGTGAATGCTACTGTGGTTGTTCTTATTCCTAAGGTTCCTAATCCTTCTACGGTTGGGGATTTTAGGCCTATTTCGTGTTGTAACACTATCTACAAATGCATTGCCAAAATTATTGCGAATCGTGTTCAGATGGTACTGCCTGATGTTGTTAGTCATTTTCAGTCGGCCTTCGTTGCTGGTAGGAGGATTAGTGATAATATATTATTGTCGCAGGAATTGTTAAGGAACTATCATCGTGATGGGGGTCATCCTAGGTGTGCGCTGAAGGTAGATTTAATGAAAGCCTATGATTCTGTGCGGTGGGATTTCTTAGTGGCTATTTTACAGATTTTAGGCTTCCCGGAGCAGATGCTAGCTTGGATTTCTGAGTACATTTCTACTCCCCGTTTCTCTATTTCTATCAATGGCGAGTTGAATGGTTTCTTTACTAGTAGCCGAGGTTTGAGGCAGGGGGATCCTATGTCCCCTTATTTATTTGTGCTGGCTGTGGAGGTCTTCTCGGGGTTGATGCGTATTATGGAGTAGGAGAGTCAGTTTGCGTACCATTGGCGGTGTGGGAAGATTGGTATTTCGCATTTATGCTTTGCGGATGATCTTATGGTTTTCTGTAGGGCAGAGAGGGAGTCAGTTGCTGCGGTTAATGTTGTCCTTGGTCAGTTCCAAGCTCTTTCTAGGTTGATTCCTAATCCTAGCAAGAGCAATATTTTTGTGGCTGGTGTGCCTTCTGACATTAAGCAAGAGTTTCTTGGGATTCTTGGTTTTCAGGAAGTGGTATTACCTGTTAGATATCTTGGGGTTCCTCTGATTTCTACTAAGCTTATGGCAGTGAATTGTAGGGTTCTTGTCGATAGGATTGTAGCGAGAGTTAAGAGTTGGACTAGTAGGGTTCTTTCTTTTGCAGGAAGGCTTCAGCTCATTCAATCTGTATTGTTCTCTATCCAGGTGTATTGGTCCTTTATTTTTATCTTGCCTAAGTCAGTGGTGATTAAGGTTGAAACTATTTTGCGTAGTTTTCTTTGGAAGGGTTCAGATTTAGGTAAAGGTGGGGCTAAGGTTGCATGGTCTTCGGTGTGTTTACCGAAGGAAGAGGGTGGGCTCGGTATTAAGAGCGTTGAGTGTTGGAATAAAGCTGCCATAAGTAAGCATTTGTGGGCTGTCTGTAGCAATTTGAGGTCTTCTGTCTGGGTGTCGTGGGTTAGATCTACTCTGCTTAAGGGAAAGAATGTGTGGGAGGTTAGGTGCCCTGGGGATTGCTCGTGGAGTTGGAGGAAAATTCTGAGCCTTCGGTGTCTTGTGCGGCGGTTGATGCAGTTTCGGGTGGGTAATGGGGAGGATATTTCCCTTTGGTTTGATTATTGGCATCCGCTGGGTCCTTTGGTGGAGGTGTTTGGGCGTCGGATTATTTATGATTTTGGTTTTGGTCTTTTTTTTTGGATAATGATCTTCATGCTAGGGTGGCAGATGTTATTCAGGGGAGGGATTGGGCTTGGCCTCGTTCCCTGACCGGGAATTGGATGGACATTATCAGTGGTACCCCTGATTCCTTCAGGCCTAATAACTCTCAAGCTGATACTTTGTGTTGGGTTGAGAACTCTCGGGGGGCTTTCTCTATTCGTAATGCTTGGGAGGCTCTTCGGTCCCGGCAGCCAGCGGTGGATTGGTTTAGGTCCGTTTGGCATTCTAAATCAATTCCTAGACATGCTTTCATCTTCTGGCTGGCCATTAGGGGTGCTCTTTCTTCTCAGGATAAGCTTCTTGTTTATGGCTTGATTCCGGCTATTCGTTGTGTGTTTTATGGAGGGAGTTGTGAGGATGTCCCTCATCTCTTTTTTGATTGTTCTTATTCTTGCGAGGTTTGGTTTGCTCTTATAAGGAAGTGCGGATTGTCTCTTCGTGCTCGGAGCTGGGAGGCTACTATTCTTTGGTCTTGCCATTTTCGCGGTCGGCATCTTCGTGGGTGGGTGGTGCGTATTATGCTTGCAGCTGCTGTCTATGCTATTTAGCGCGAGCGAAATGCTAGGATGCATGGCAAGTTACCTAAACCTGTTTCCGTGGTTGTTCGTTCCATTGTTAAAGATGTTTGTATGCGTCTTAATTCCTTATCTGGTGTGGTGCCTTCTCCTACTAATAGGTGGCTCCACCAGTCTTGGGGTTTATCTGATTCTATTTTTTTGTAATTCGTTTGTTTTGCCTTTTAGGGGGTTTGTCCCTTTTGCTGTCGGTCTGATGGTTTCTTTTGGCTGCACCCTATGACAGGGTTTGTGCTTAGCTTTTATTGCTTTGCTGTTTTTTGAGTTTCGGTTGGTAGGGGGCCTGTCCCTTGTCTGACCTTGTGATCTTCTCGCTGGGGTATGCCCCTTTGCTTTTGTTTTGTCTCTTTGGTTAATATACTTACATTATCCAAAAAAAAATTATGAATTTGTTAAAGCTTTATGTGATTTAGGTGCTAACATTAACTTGATACTTTTTTCTGTTTTCAGGAAACTAGGTTTGGAAGAGGTGAAGCCTACTAGTGCGACGCTCAAGTTGGCAGACTGTTCCGTTAAGTATCCCTATGGAGTGATTGAGGATGTGCTGGTCAAAGTTGATGTTGCCCATGGATTTCATCGTGCTAGAGATGGAGGAAGATGTTGACATTCCTCTTATTTTAGGGAGACCGTTCTTGGCTATAGGAGGAGCATTGATTGATGTGCAGTAAGGAAAACTGACATTGCGACTGGAAAGTGAAGAGATAGTCTTCAACGTGTTCAAAGCTATACCAAGTTCTCCACTTCAGCGGACATGTGCTTCAAAGTAGATGTGGTAGACCCCTTAGTGAAAGAAGTTTTCAGACAAACTTATATTGGAGAGCCACTTGAAGCCTGTATAACCTATGGAGCCACAAAGGAAGAAGAAAATCCTAACATAGCAGAGTGTGCACTTCGTTTGGATTCAGCAGCTCCTAATCCATATGGGGGCATGAGGTACTTCGAAGAGCTCGGCCAGGGGAAGCCTAAGCTCTTTCATTCAATCGAGAAACCTCCTCAGCTAGAGTTGAAGCAATTACCTGATCACTTGAGATATGCCTATTTGGGGGAATCTTCATCCCTCCCAGTCATTATTTCATCTTCTTTGAGTGATGTAGAAAATGACAAGCTACTGAGAGTGTGTTGGCTTCATTTCTTGATAAAAAATGGACCTTCATTAGTACCTTTCTTCACCTACTTGTGTTCCATCGGTTATTTTTAATGTTTTTATCTAGTGTGCAGGTAATAAGGTTTTGTGCGTAATTGAAGAGCCTTGGTGGATTAAATTGAAGATTTGGGAGTGCACAGCTGTTATTTTTTGCAGGCTGCCATAAATTCTACAAGATGAAATGGGTTGATAACCTTATATTTCTAGAAAGATGAAGATGTCTACTTCCCGGCAAATTTTACGGTGCATGATTCCGAGTTTTCTAGAGGAAGATATGCTCATTTTCGCAACAGTGCGCAGACTCGCGACTTGCAAGTCGCGAGTTAAGTCACGAGTCATGTTTCAGAGTCCGTCATAAATTACACATAATGAACTGGGTTTTGATCCTTATATTTCTGGAAAGGTCCAGATGTCTACTTTCCAACAAATTTTACAGCTCGTGATTTCGAGTTTTCTAGAAGCAGTCATACGCATTTTCGCAACAGTGCTCAGACTCGCGACTTGCAAGTCGCGAGAGCCAATTTCAGCTGTTTTTGGCCAAGACTCACGCGACTTAACTCACGACTTGTCTAAGTGGCGAGTCAAGTCACAAGTATGCCTGGAAAGGTCAAAAACAACCTGTTATAAAAGGAAAACTTGAGGGAAATAAAGGGGATTCGAACTAGAGTTCGGCTAGGGCTCAAAACAGACCACCAAGAGGATAAAAAGAAAGAGAAGAAGAGCCAAAGGAGGAGAAGAAGATCACCTTGGAAACAAGAGGATTCGGATTCGATCCTTGAGCCAAAATCTCACCATCAAGCTTGGATTCGGAGAAAGTGGAAGCTAGACGAATTCCCAACGCTTTCCTTCTTTATTTTCCTGCTTGTAACTCTCTTTATTAATTGAAAAACATATTTGGTTGTAAATCTTTGATTATGAACTAAACTTGTAAGCTAGGGTTTTGATGGATCCTTTTCTATGAAACTTGAATGAATTGATTGTTTAATTTGTTGTGGTTGATTATTATGTTGTTGAGTGGTATTATTATGCTTAATGCTTCTGAATGTAATGGCCTGCATTTATTTGATTTTATGGTTGTATGTTATGTACCGAGAGGAGACGCCCACAACGTGCTCGATGTAATGTCCACCACAAGTAGAATTAGATAGAGATATACTAATTTGCTTGTGTGATCAGATAGGGTATTTATTGTGACTAATGCATTTTCATACACTTGGATATACCATCGAGAGATAGGATATTAGTATATGTGGTAATAGGTCCGATTTACCTCGAGAGGGGACTTTGGATAATTTAGATAAGCACGGTCATCAACATGAATAATTAAACCACAATGATGTGCTTTTATGAAATTCAATTGGATGGATTAGGTGAATTCAAATATCCTAACTAATCTCTTATATTGGTTGTTCGCTTTATTTTCATGTTTTTATATTTTTATCTTTTATTTGCCTTTTCCAAACCTTCCGATTATCTAAATAGAGGTAGACTTGATTAATTTTAGTATTCAACGCCTAAATATCATTGTAGAGATTATAATTTACTCACACTTTATTACTTGTGCCGATCCCATATACTTGCGGGTACAAAAAGGCGTAACAAGTTTTTGGCACCGTTGCCGGAGATATTTTAGTTGTGTTGATATTAATACCGATTAGGTCTATAGCTAATTTGGATTTGTATATATTTTATTTTTATTTTTATTAATTTGATTTTTATTTTCTATACAGGACATGTATTCTTAGTATGAGGCACATGAGCTTACCGAGGAAATGGAAACTAGTGGCTATGAAGCACCTTTGGGCTGTTTCTTATGTGGGGGACCATATGTAAGTACTGATTGTCTAGTGGGCAATCCATTTGCTAAGATCCGTTCTGAGAAAATGCAGTACGAGAGCTATATACATTATCAACAGAACAACCCCTACCTGAGTTCATACAATCCTGGGTAAAGCACTCATGTGGACTGTCCATGGAGCAATCGACAAGAAAATGGGTCAAGACTGGAAGACATGCTTGTCGACTACGTGACAAGGATGGAAATCTAGGAATAGCAGGAACAAGATGCAGCTTTGGAAGACATGATTATTAAACTCATGATAAAGCTGGATGAAAAGATGGATTCTTAAGATGAGGCCCTGAAGAAGCTGGAAGCTAAACTTGATCAATATACTCAAGCAGCTACCCAAAGCTTGGAGATTCAAATCAGCCAATTAGCTACAAAGGTCCAATGGCTAGAGCACGAGCTATATCCGATAGAGCAATGCAATGAAACAACATTGGAAATCGAAAAGCGAGTTGAGCAGCAGATTTGGGTTGATCAAGTAGAGGTGGAAGGGAACAAGATTGTGCTATATGGAGATGAGACATATACCTTTCCAAAGCTGCTTGAGATTTATCTAGTCCATAGTACCACTGCAAAAGAAGAAAGCCACCAAGATACATATGTCTCTGTAGACCTCGGAGAGGGGACGCCCAAACCGCCTCCGTCTTTTGAGTAGCCACCGCACTTGGGCAGTAACAAGATACCTTCGCATTCGAGGTATGCTGGGCTGGGAGAGTTTCATTCTCTTCCAGTCATTTGGTTAGGATGGTGCAGTAAGCTGATGAGGAGATACCAATTATGGGGCAGGTGGGCGAAAGCACAAGCGATGAGGTAAAATTTGTATATTATTTTTTCTTTATTTTTAATTTTTTCTCCATTTATTTCAATCTTGTAGTTTAGTATTTGGTAACCCTTGCCCATGAGCTTATTTGAAGTGCTGTGCCTTATGTTAAAAATTTCGAAGTTCGGAGGAAGTTTGGTTGGATGTAAATAATATTGAAGTGTTTGATTTTTTTATGTTTGTTTTTTTTTATTTATAATTTTTTTTTTTTTGTGTTTAGTTAGATTGTTTTTAGTTTTTATCTCTAGTTTTTAACTTTTATTTTTTGTTAGCCCCTTTTTCTCGTGCGTAAGGTGTTAAAACATTGAGGATAATGTTTATTTTAGGTTTGGGGGTGGTTTTTGGTTATTTTGTTTTCGTTTAATTTTTGTTGTGTTTTGGTTATGGTTAGTTGACGTATATCGGCTGGAAACCTGAACTTTCCTTCTACGCGTATAGCGTTTGGAAGACTTAGGTATAATAACGCCATGTACGTTTAGTCCATGTCTAGTGTGTTAAGGTTGTATATAGTGTATTTAGTGTCGATTCTGAACATTTTTGAACATTTATTTTTGTCATGTGTGCGCTTTCTGTTGAAACATAATTTTTAGCTTTTTCAATGAGTTTTAATTTGTTTAGGACCACTCAAATTTGTTTTGTGCCATGTTTTGCACCGCATTGTGTTGCACTCTATTTATCTTCTTGTGAAAACATGCCATATTCGATCGACTAGGATAAATAGTGGAGACTTACCCAGTGAGTTTTTGAGCTTATATCGTGTTATTTGAGAGGGTATTTTCGTGTCCACGCTATACACACTTATATTTAATTTTTATTGATTAGTTGATCTCATTTAGGTTTTGCATTGAATATTTTGAACAACATTAAAGATATCATGTGTTTATCATATGTTTTTGTTGGTCCTCCTTGTTAGATGTGATGTAGGCTATGTATGTTGAACCACTAAAAAGCCAAATATTCATCCTACTCTCTTTTTTTTGGATAATGTAAGTATATTAACCAAAGAGACAAAACAAAAGCAAAGGGGCATACCCCAGCGAGAAGATCACAAGGTCAGACAAGGGACAGGCCCCCTACCAACCGAAACTCAAAAAACAGCAAAGCAATAAAAGCTAAGCACAAACCCTGGCATAGGGTGCAGCCAAAAGAAACCAACAGACCGACAGCAAAAGGGATAAACCCCCTCAAAGGCAAAACAAGCGAATTACAAAAAAATAGAATAAGATAAACCCCAAGACTGGTGGAGCCACCTATTAGTAGGAGAAGGCACCACACCAGATAAGGAATTAGGACGCATACAAACATCTTTAACAATGGAACGAACAACCACAGAAACAGGTTTAGGTAACTCGCCATGCATCCTAGCGTTCCGCTCGCGCCAAATAGCATAGACAGCAGCCGCAAGCATAATACGCACCACCCACCCATGAAGATGCCGACCGCGGAAATGGCAAGACCAAAGAATAGTAGCCTCCCATCTCCGAGCACGAAGAGATAATCTACATTTCCTTAAAAGAGCAAACCAAACCTCGCAAGAATAAGAACAATAAAAAAAGAGATGAGGGACATCCTCACAACTCCCTCCACAAAACACACAACGAATAGCCGGAATCAAGCCATAAACAAGAAGCTTATCCTGAGTAGAAAGAGCACCCCTAATGGCCAGCTAGAAGATGAAAGCATGTCTAGGAATTGATTTAGAATGCCAAACGGACCTAAACCAATCCACCGCTGGCTGCTGGGACCGAAGAGCCTCCCAAGCATTACGAATAGAGAAAGCCCCCCGAGAGTCCTCAACCCAACACAAAGTATCAGCTTGAGAGTTATTAGGCCTGAAGGAATCAGGGGTACCACTGATAATGTCCATCCAATTCCCGGTCAGGGAACGAGGCCAAGCCCAATCCCTCCCCTGAATAACATCCGCCACCCTAGCATGAAGACCAAAACCATAATCATAAATAATCCGACGCCCAAACACCTCCACCAAAGGACCCAGCGGATGCCAGTAATCAAACCAAAGGGAAATATCCTCCCCATTACCCACCCGAAACTGCATCAACCGCCGCACAAGACACCGAAGGCGCAGAATTTTCCTCCAACTCCACGAGCAATCCCCAGGGCACCTAACCTCCCACACATTCTTTCCCTTAAGCAGAGTAAATCTAACCTACAACACCCAGACAGAAGACCTCAAATTGCTACAGACAGCCCACAAATGCTTACTTATGGCAGCTTTATTCCAACACTCAACGCTCTTAATACCGAGCCCACCCTCTTCCTTCGGTAAACACACCGAAGACCAAGCAACCTTTGCCCCACCTTTACCTAAATCTGAACCCTTCCAAAGAAAACTACGCAAAATAATTTCAACCTTAATCACCACTGACTTAGGCAAGATAAAAATGAAGGACCAATACACCTGGATAGAGAACAATACAGATTGAATGAGCTGAAGCCTCCCTGCAAAATAAAGAACCCTACTAGTCCAACTCTTAACTCTCGCTACAATCCTATCGACAAGAACTCTACAATCCACTGCCATAAGCTTAGTAGAAATCAGAGGAACCCCGAGATATCTAACAGGTAATACCCCTTCCTGAAAACCTAGAATCCCAAGCAACTCTGTAGTCCTCAAAAATCGCTCGGGGACACGGGGCACTACAACCTGCAAAGACAGAACGCACGTGACCCGCAGGACGTCTGGGACACCGGGGTGGTGCCGGCCAAAGTCACTCCGACGGTCAAGTTAGCGAGTGCTAATAAAGATGTAATGCTCGTAAATGGAGATGAGTGAGAAATTCTTCCTGCTATCTTCACAGTTGGGGTTTTTCTTATCAAAGGAGATGTAAGGTCGGAGGGTGATCGGAGAAAATGAACAATGGCCGGAGGGTGTGGCTTTTTTCGTAGTAATCTCTGGATCTCAGTTTTTCCGCCTCCTCTTATGAGTGATTATCCTCCTCTTTATAGGAGACTCATGCTTCTTCCTTTTGGGAGATCTCATCATTCTTTCTTCTCTGTCTTCCACTAAGAAAGCATCTGGGTGCTTCTTTTGATTGGGCTGCCATCAAGTGTCATTATGACTTTGTAGGACCCGTTCCAAGTAGATCACAATCTGGTCTCCCTCGGAGCGACGGAGATGCTATGTCGTACGACATGTAGGTTTCTTGTCAATCTGGACCATGATTGGGTGATGTAGCACTGTCGCACTACATAAGGGTACATGTCGTGCGACAAGGTCTTCGAACTGATACGTCGTCGTACTACACGAGTGCTTCGTGTCGTGCGACATAGTCTTCCAACTGGTACGTCGTCGTACTACACGAGTGCTTCGTGTAGTGCGACATAGTCTTCCAACTGGTACGTCTACATGAAGGTACTCCATGTCGTGCGACTTGGTCTTCATGCTAAGCCACCGTCATACTACATGAGAGTGCAGCCCTACTTTTAGCTATGGGCTTTGTCTTTGGGCCAGACATATTTTGGCTACTACAGTTTGCCCCCAAACGCATTGGATTTAAGAAAAGCCAAGGGGTTTGCGTCGTACGACATGTAGTCATGGATATGTATGTGTGAACTCTAAGGCTGATTCGATATTGTCGCACGACTCTGTCCTTCTGAGAGAGTGTATCAGTGTTGGTGAGTAGATGACAGTGCGTAAGTTTTGCCATTTGTCGTGCGACAATGTCACTTAGAGAAGGAACGGTTGGTCTTTAAATGACTCCTCGATATCTGTACCGTAATAAATGCGGTCATTATGAGCAGCGCGCATGCATGGCTAATGATAGGTTATGGGAGTGTGTGTCCAATGAGAAGCTGACACGTCAGCATATGCTTCTTTTTAGTTGCCGCCCTTTCTCTTTCTCTTTCATTTTCAATTTTCTTTGCTTTCTCTCTCTCGTTTTCTCTCTCAAAAACCAGTCAACTGTGCGAGTTTTCTCCGGCGTCTTTGCTCCCGTTTTTTGCCTTTTCTGCGTTTATTTCGACGAGGCAGAGGTCGTTTTGCTCTTTTGGTAAGTTTTCCTGGTTCCTTCGCTATTTTGATTTCTTGTTTTCATGTTTTGGTTTCTGGGTATTTTTTCGTGTTCTTCGAATAGTTTTTGAGAAGAACTTGAAAAAGGTGTTTTAGATCGAAAAATTAGACTTAGGTTTATATACAACTTGTTTGTAGAGTCTAGGTCGCACGACAGTAGCCAAGACGTATAGGTCGCACGACCTTCTTAACAGTCTTGGGAGCTGATATTAGGTCGTGCCAAGTCTTTGATCTAGGTTATAAATACTAACCATTGGCTACTGTCGTTCGACTTGTAGGTCTGATGTCGAGTCGAGGCGATGAGAGTCCTCCCAGTACCTCTGGGCGCGGATACGACGATCCAATAGATCTGTCGTACGACTCATGGGGAGAGTCAGAGGCAGCGAGTGCTGAGGTGACAGTGGCGTCGTACGACACTGTGACTGTCTCTTTCGCGGGTATATCGCGCGTGGCGGACGACATTCCCATGGGGATTCCGTTAGTCGAGCTACCGGGTGACGCAGCTGGCCCATGTCCAATAGGACCTGGTAGGCCGCTGGGTTTGCTATTAAATAACCCGGCAAGCGTGCTAACTGAGGACGACATCATGTGCCTCCGATTTAGTTACGGCATACCTGATGGTGTCGCACTGAGGGCGCCATACAAGGAGGAGAGGCCAGATTGGGACGTCCCAGGATGGATCTGTTTCTACGAGTTCCCGTTTCAGCGGGTAGGGTTCAGGTTGCCAGTAGTCGGACTACTGAGGAAAGTGCTCGATCACTTCGAGCTTGCCCCAGGGCAGCTGATGCCCAACAGCTGGAGGATCCTGCTGGCGCTGGAGCTCTTGTGTACGAGGGAAGGGATAGTCTTTGAGCTCCCTGACCTGTTCTACTCGTACACCGTGCGGGATCACGACACAGAAAAGGGGCGCTACAACTTAAACCTTCGACCCAACAGAACACACCTGATCACGGAGTTAACAACAAATGACAGGTTGTGGAAGGACAAGTATTTCTTTGCGAGGGGCCTGCTCGTTGATTGGCCTCTCGGGGATACCGTCGTTCGTGCTACCTGGTCTAAGGCTGGTGGGTCTTTAATTTAGTTGAGTCGTACGACTGTTTTTATTATTGTTTTCACTAACTCTTTTTTTTTTTGTAGTGAACACAGGAGCGCCTCAATCAGTTGTCGGATTGACGTGTGTGACGCGTACGGAAAAGGTGCTGTCGTACGACGTCAAGGAGAGGAGTTGGAGGAGTATATTGGCGGAGGAAAACTTGCGGCCGAGTCACCTCTGGAAGTTTAGCGTGATAAACGAGCCAAGTACCCCCTACCCTGCCTTCAAAAATTTAGTGGAGTTTGTCAGGGTCAGGCATTGTGTCGAGCGACTGTACGGCACACGATTTCTGACTCCCATCTCATACGTCGAGCGACGATTTGCAGTTGATATTATGGCTGGAGAGATTGCCGCGCCTGCTGCTGACGATGCAATGAGGAGGCTGAGGGAGAAAAGGAAGGGAAAAAAGAAGGCTGAGTCGAGCGACCAGGCGGCCTCCACTCCTCCACCTCCTCCATCTAGTCGAGCCAAGGCTTCCCTCGACGTTTCTTCGACTGGAAAGAAACGGAGGAGGGAGGACTCATCTTCGGGGGTCGATGCGTCGATCGACCTGGTCTTCCCGCAGGATGCCTCTGCATACTCTAATGTAGGGTCGATCCTTCCACAGGTCGAGCGGCTGCTGCTGCCCGAAGATAAGAGTCGCCTCAGGGAGATGGGCCTTTCCCAAGCTGCTGACTGGGGCCTTGGCCACCTTTTCCAGGTATGGTCGTACGACTTGTACATTTGTATAAAAAAATTTTTAGAATTTGTTCTGACTTGTATTTTTATTTTCTGTAGGCTCTTCAGTCGCACGTTCATCTGAAGGAAGAGCTGGGTGTTGCCCTCAAGAAGGTGAGGGACCTGAAGGTGAGCAATCAGAGCCTCAAGGCTGATAATGATCAGTTGAAGGCTTCGAATGTTGAGGCTAAGAAGACTGCTCTTGAGGCCTCGAGTCGTGCGGTAGAGGCTACTCTGGAGTTAAATAAGCTGAAGTCGAGCGTCGACTTGCTGGAGGCCAAGCTGAAGGCTAAGAAGGCGGACTACGACTCCCTGTACGACAAGGCGGAGGATAACGTCCTCAATGCAGTCATTAAGACTCGTGTAGATTTGATGAGGGAGTACAGGGACGGTCATGCGACCGAGTGGAAGGTTGATAGCTGGATCGCCGACCACGAGGAGCTGTCGCGCTTTGATGAGGATGAAGCCAATGACAAACCTGGTGAAGAGCCTATCCTTCCTCTTCCAGAAGGTTCGACCGTCGTAGCCTTGGCTACCCAGCCGACTGGAGAGCACGATGATCTTGCCCCATAAGGGGTTGTAAAAATGTTTTGTCGAACGTTTTATTTTTATTTTTATTGTATGCTCTGTCGAACAACAATTTTTCTTAATATATGAAGTATGTTAAATTTTCTTTGATGTCGTAAGTCTTTTATGATGGTAATTTCTATTTATGACTGTGGTTCGTTGGAAACTTTGAATGTTAGGTCACGGTCCATGACCTTGAATGCGGGTCGTGTGACCGTGTGGAGATGGAGAGTCCATGACCTTGAATGCGGGTCATGTGATCGTGTGGAGATGGAGAGTCCATGACCTTGAATGCGGGTCATGTGATCGTTTGGAGATGGAGAGTCCATGACCTTGAATGCGGGTCATGTGATCGTGTGGAGATGGAGACCGTGAATGCAGGTCGCGGTCCATGACCTTGAATGCGGGTCGTGTGACCGTTTGGAGATGGAGATCTTGAATGCAGGTCGCGGTCGAGTTTTGCTTTTTATGATATTGAATTGCCCCAGTTGGAGGGTGTAACTGCTTAGTTGCACACTACAACTTTGATTAAGAATGTAGTGAAGATAGTCTTTGTAATGTTGACCTACGAAAAAAGGTTAGCGTTGGCCGTTGGGTTTATCAACGACCCTCCGACGGGGAAGAGAGTTCCATGTTGTAGAGTGACAAAGTTTGAAATATATAGATAGATAGATATATATATATATATATATATATTTTTTTTTAAAACTGATATTGTTTTAGATGGCACGCGTTCCAGCTGTTGCCGATCTCCATGCCATCTATACATCGTAGGTTATAGGCTCCATGTCCAAATACATTGGTGATTTGATATGGTCCCTCCCACGTAGGGCCGAGTTTGCCTACTCCTTTTTCTTTTGTATTTTGGAAGACGCGGCGAAGGACCCAATCTCCAATACGGAATGATTTAAGTCGAATGTTTCTGTTATAATGGCGGGCTACTCTTTGTTGGTATACGGCCAATCTGATTGCGGCTTTGTCGCGACGTTCGTCGATTGTGTCTAGTTCGCTCAACAACTCTCTGTCGTTTGCTTCTTCTGTCGCGTGTCATACCCTATAAGAAGGGTAGTCAGCCTCTGTTGCTATGACGGCCTCTGAGCCGTAAGATAGAGAGAATGGTGTTTCGCCTGTTGACGTCCTGACCGTCGTACGGTAAGACCATAGCACACCTTGTAACTCGTCGGCCCACTTCCCTTTGTATTGGTCGAGTCGCTTTTTGAGGGTGGACATGATTGTCTTGTTAGTGGATTCTGCTTGTCCGTTAGCTTGGGGGTATCTTGGGCTTGAATAGCTTAGTTTGATGCTCCACTTGTCGCAAAAGTCTTGGAAATCGTATGAAATGAATTGTGAGCCATTGTCGGTGACTATTTCTTTTGGAACTCCGTAGCGGCATATGACATTCTTCCAAATGAAGCTTTTTACCTCGGAGTCTTTGATTCTCACATATGATTCGGCTTCGACCCACTTGGTGAAGTAGTCGGTCACGGCTAGCATGTAGACTTTGCCTCCGGTAGCGACGGGCAATTTCCCTACTATGTCCATGCCCCACTTCATGAAGGGCCATGGTGCTGAGATGGGGTGGAGTCTTTCCGGGTGTTGATGTGAAACGTGGGCGAAGCGCTGACATGGGTAGCACCTTTTGACGAGGTCGTGCGACTCGGACCGCATTGTGGGCCAGTAATACCCGGCCGTGATTGCTCTACTGGCTAGGCTTCTCCCGGCCGAGTGATTCCCACATTGCCCCTCGTGTAAGTCCTTGAGTACTTGCTGAGCTTCAACTGGGTCGATACATTTGAGGTAGGGCCCGGAGTAGGATCGCTTGTAAAGTTGACCCTCTATTATAGAAAATCGGGCGGCCTTGATCTTGATTCTTCGTGCTTTTATTTTGTCAGATAGGAGGGCGTCGTCCCTCAAGTAGTCGTAGATCGGGGTGATCCAGGTTGGCTCGTCCGAAATTGGTTTGATTTCCAGCTTTGTTGGCTTCCATACAGCTGGCCATTGGACAAACACCATGGGAATGGTTCGTTCAATCGTGGTATCTAGTGCGGACCCAAGATTGGCGAGTGCGTCAGCATGCGCGTTTTCGGATCTTGGTATTTGCTCGATGTCGAATGACTCGAATGAAGCTTGTAGCTCTTTTACCAAGGTCAAGTAGGCTGACATTTTCAAGTCCCGAGCTTGATAGGACCCTTGCAATTGTTTCACAATTAATTGGGAGTCACTGCGTACCTTTATTCGCTCGACGCGTAAGTCCTTTGCCAAGGTGAGCCCGGCTATGAGGGCTTCGTACTCGGCTTCGTTGTTGGTGGTCTTGAATCCACATCGGATGGACCTCTCGATGATGTGTCCTGCAGGGGAGGCAAGTACTATCCCTAGCCCGCTGCCTCTAGTGTTACTTGATCCGTCAACTGCTAAACTCCACTCCTCCCTTGGTGTGTCGTACGACATGGTGCAAAGTTCTTCCTCCGGTCGTTGTAGAATCTCGGGCGTGAAGTCTGCTATGAAATCCGCCAGCACTTGCGACTTAATCGCCGTGCGAGGTTGGTAGTTGGCGTCGTACTCGCTCAGCTCCACGGCCCATTTCACTAGACGGCCGGATAGTTCAGGTTTATGTAGGACATTCTTCAAGGGGAATGCAGTGAGTACACTAATAGTGTGGCATTGGAAGTACGGCCTTAATTTCCTTGCGGCTGTGACTAGTGCGAGGGCTAATTTCTCAAGTTGGGTGTACCTTGTCTCGGCGTCGAGTAGGGTCTTGCTGATGTAGTATACGGGGAGTTGTTTACCATCCTCCTCCCTTATTAGTACCGCGCTAACGGCCGTTTCGGATACAGCAAGGTAGAGTATGAGGGTCTCTCCTTCCTTAGGTTTGGATAGGAGAGGTGGGTTTGCTAGGTACCTTTTTATGTTTTGGAATGCATCCTCGCTTGTTTGATTCCAATCAAATGACTTGCTCTTTCTCAGAGCATCGAAGAAAGGCTTACATTTTTCGGATGACTTTGAGATGAATCGGTTGAGGGCCGCGAGCCGTCCGGTCAGCTTTTGAACGTCTTTGATGCTTTTGGGGGACCTCAGATCCATGACGGATCGGAGTTGATCCGGGTTGGCCTTGACGCCCCTCTTGGTTACTAAATAGCCAAGGAACTTTCCTGATGAAACCCCGAAGGAGCATTTGGTTGGATTAAGCTTCATCCCATATTTGTCGATGATGTCGAACGACTGCCGGAGGTGGTCGAGGTGTTGATCTGCTACTAATGATTTTACTAGCATGTCATCGATATAGACCTCCATAGTCTGTCCAAGCATGGTTGCGAACATTTTGTTGACTAATCTTTGGTAGGTTGCCCCAGCGTTCTTGAGGCCGAACGGCATCACTTTGTAGCAAAAAATGCCGCGCTCCGTGATGAAGGAAATCTTCTCTTGGTCGTCCGGATGCATAAGGATTTGGTTGTAACCGGAGAATGCATCCATGAAGCTTAATAGTTCGTGGCCTGCTGTAGCGTCCACCATCATGTCGATGTGTGGAAGATGGAAGGAATCTTTTGGACAAGCCTTGTTGAGGTCTGTGAAGTCGATGCAAACTCGCCACTTCCCATTCTTTTTTTTCACTACTACTACGTTTGCGAGCCACTCTGGGTAATTTACTTCTCTCACCGAGCCAATGTCAATTAGCTTTTGGATTTCTTCATTTATAACTTTGTTGCGCTCGGGCGCGAACTTCCTTCTTTTTTGCTTCACAGGTGGATGATTTGGGTCGACTTGCAACCTATGCACTAGGACTTCTGGGCTAATGCCGATCATCTCTGCGTGCGACCATGCGAAGCTGTCGTGTCGTGCTGTCAAGAAGTTGAGTAGCTTTGCCCGGATATTTTGTGGAAGGCGGGATCCGATACTAACTTTGTGGTCTGGGAAATTTTGATGTATGGAAACTTCGTCGAGTTCTTCCATATCTGGTCCGTCTTTGTTGGTGGGGGTGCTCTCACTCTGTAATTGCTATAAGTCGGACGGCCTGTTTTTTAGAGTGTTCTGGTAGCAGTCGCGCGAGGTCTTTTGCTGCCCTCGGATCTCGTGGACTCCCCACCTGGTAGGGAAACGGATGACCTGATGATATGTCGAGGGGACTGCCCTCATATCATGAATCCACGGGCGACCCATGATTATGTTGTAGGACGATGGACAGTCCAGGATGAGGAAACGAGTGTTCAAGTTGACACCTTCCGCGTAAACGGGAAGGGTGATCTCTCCCAGAGTGTTCTTGTGTTCTCCACTAAATCCTACAAGGATTGTGGAGCGACGTACGATGTTACACTCATCGATATGCATCTCTTTTAGTGCGCCGAGGAAGAGTACATTGGTTGAGCTTCCATTGTCCACTAGGATCCGTCTGATCAAACAATTGGCCACCGTCAGTGAGATGACTAGTGCGTCCTGGTGGGGATTGAATAAATCCATATGCTCATCGCTGCTGAAACTGATTGGGTAGTTATATACAGGATCTGCCGTACGAGTTCGTTGGACGTCCGTATGACCGGCTTGCCGCGAGTGGCGCTTTGCCTCCGAGTAGGTTACTCCATTTACTTCTGATCCGCCAAAGATGACATTTACGGTCCTCTCGTGTTTGGGAGGCTCTGGTGGAGGGATTGAAACAATGTCGTGCGACCTGTCTTTGTTCAAAAAAGTCTGTTTACCCCTGTCAGTCAGGAATTCTTTAAGGTGACCCTTCTTGAGTAGTTCGGCCACTTCCAATCGTAGTGCCACACAATGCTCAGTTCGATGACTGTGGTCGCCGTGAAATTCGCACCATTTGGAGTTGTCTCTTTAATCCGGCGGGCTCATCATCTTGTCCGGCCATCGAACTGATCTACCCATTCCTTTGAGTATGGCGACTACCTCTGCCGGCCTGATGTTCAAATTATATTCTGGCGTTATATTCTTTGGCCGGATGAACGGCCTTGGTGGTCTGTCGTCGCGCCGTCGCTCGTACCTCATATGGCCGTCCCTTCGGGGTATTGTTGGGTATGGCCCGTTACGTCGGTTGATGATTCGTGGTTCGACCATCCTCTCCGACTTATCTTCCTTGTAGTTCGCTCTACTAGGTTTGTAGTTTACTTCGTCTTCTTCCCATTTTATCTGTGCCCATGCCTTGGCTAGGACGTCTTCCATAGTTTTACAAGGGTACTTGGTGAGCTCCTTGTATAGGTCGGAATCATAGAGCAGACCCTTGCGGAAGGCTGATATGGCTGTCGCCTGGTTACAATGGGGGATGGACACTTTTTCATGGTTGAACCGGCCAACAAAGTCACGTAGGCGTTCATTCCTCCTTTGGCTGACTGCATAAAAGTCGTCGGATTGTTTTTCTAACTTCCGACTACTAGCGAACTGCTCTACGAAGGTGTCAGTGAGTTGAGCAAAAGAGTTGATGGAAACATTGGGAAGGTTGGTGTACCATTGTAGGGCAGGTCCTACGAGGCTCGAACCGAAACCTTTGCACATACATGCTTCCCTAAGGTCACGCGGGATGGCGGCTGTGAACATCCGTTGTCGATACTGCGCAATGTGGTCGTCGGGGTCTGTCGTACCGTCGTACTGCTTCATACCTGGAAAGTTGAACTTCCTTGGCATCTCCACCAATGCTATTGTGTCGACGAAGGGAGAGTCGGCAAAACTATTGGCCGCACTTTTCTTTATAGGAGTGGGCATTCCCGGAATGCGTTGGATGAGTGCTTCCATCTCTGTGAACCTTCGTGCCAAGTCTCGGTTGGCCAAGGTCGGCTCGGTACCCACTTGGTTCGGGTTTGACGGCGCTGAATGCGAAGGGCCGGATGGCGTTCCTTGTAGCGGGATGGTTGGTTGGGTTGAGCCGACGTTGCCATTGGGGGTAGACATAGGCGGTACTCTTTGTGTAGCTCTGGCCATGTCGTCTGATCGATGTCCTCCCATCCCATTTGGTATGTTCTCCGCCGTATGTCGTGCGACGATATGAGGTCCATTCATAACTCGAATGTTGGGCTCTGAGCCTACGTGGGTTGGATCGAGGTCTCTCGCGGTAGTACCTTGTTCGTCCGGGCGGACTGGTGCGTAATAAGCAGCGTGAGCTGCTTGCTCGAATGGCAAGGGTTGGGACGTTGAAGCGTCTCCAAACGGTCGTAGGACAGTGAGCGAATTGACCCTATTTTGCAACTCTTGGTTCTCCGCCAACACTCGTTGATTCTCTTGTTCGAGTGCTTGGAGCCTTTGGGTATTCTCTTGCATCTGGGATATGAGGAGCTGTACCCTAACCTCCATCGCATCGTGATGAAAATCGTCAGATGACATAGTCAAGGTTGCCGCGTTCTACCTTTACTCGCTTAGAGATTGTCGGGCCCCACGGTGGGCGCCAAATTGTAGTCCTCAAAAATCGCTCGGGGACACAGGGCACTACAACCTGCAAAGACAGAACGCACGTGACCCGCAGGACGTCTGGGACACCGGGGTGGTGCCGGCCAAAGTCACTCCGACGGTCAAGTTAGCGAGTGCTAATAAAGGTGTAATGCTCGTAAATGGAGATGAGTGAGAAATACTTCCTGCTATCTTCACAGTTGGGGTTTTTCTTATCAAAGGAGATGTAAGGTCGGAGGGTGATCGGAGAAAATGAACAATGGCCGGAGGGTGTGGCTTTTTTCGTAGTAATCTCTGGATCTCAGTTTTTCGGCCTCCTCTTATGAGTGATTATCCTCCTCTTTATAGGAGACTCATGCTTCTTCCTTTTGGGAGATCTCATCATTCTTTCTTCTCTGTCTTCCACTAAGAAAGCATCTGGGTGCTTCTTTTGATTGGGCTGCCATCAAGTGTCATTATGACTTTGTAGGACCCGTTCCAAGTAGATCACAATCTGGTCTCCCTCGGAGCGACGGAGATGCTATGTCGTACGACATGTAGGTTTCTTGTCAATCTGGACCATGATTGGGTGATGTAGCACTGTCGCACTACATAAGGGTACATGTCGTGCGACAAGGTCTTCGAACTGATACGTCGTCGTACTACACGAGTGCTTCGTGTCGTGCGACATAGTCTTCCAACTGGTACGTCGTCGTACTACACGAGTGCTTCGTGTAGTGCGACATAGTCTTCCAACTGGTACGTCTACATGAAGGTACTCCATGTCGTGCGACTTGGTCTTCATGCTAAGCCACCGTCGTACTACATGAGAGTGCAGCCCTACTTTTAGCTATGGGCTTTGTCTTTGGGCCAAACATATTTTGGCTACTACAAACTCTTGCTTAGTCTCAGAAGACACACCAGCCACAAAAAAATTGCTCTTGCTAGGATTAGGAAGCAACCCAGAAAGAGCTTGGAACTGACCAAGGACAACATTAACCGCAGCAAATGACTCCCTCTCTGCCCTACAGAAAACCATAAGAACATCCGCAAAGTATAAATGCGAAATACCAATCTTCCCACACCGCCAATGGTACGCAAACTGACTCTCCTGCTCCATAATACGCATCAACCCCGAGAAGACCTCCATAGCTAGCACAAATAAATAAGGGTACATAGGATCCCCCTGCCTCAAACCTTGGCTACTAGTAAAGAAACCATTCAACTCGCCATTGATAGAAATAGAGAAACGGGGAGTAGAAATGCACACAGAAATCCAAGCTATCATCTGCTCCGGGAAGCCTAAAATCTGTAAAATATCCACTAAGAAATCCCACCGCACAGAATCATAGGCTTTCACTAAATCTACCTTTAGCGCACACCTAGGATGACCCCCATCACGATGATAATTCCTTAACAATTCCTGCGACAGTAATATATTATCACTAATCCTCCTACTAGCAACGAAGGCCGACTGAAAAGGACTAACAACATCAGGCAGTACCATCTGAACACGATTCGCAATAATTTTGGCAATGCATTTGTAGATAGTGTTACAACACGAAATAGGCCTAAAATCCCCAACCGTAGAAGGATTAGGAACCTTAGGAATAAGAGCAACCACAATAGCATTCCGCTCGCGCCAAATAGCATAGACAGCAGCCGCAAACATAATACGCACCACCCACCCACGAAGATGCCGACCGCGGAAATGGCAAGACCAAAGAATAGTAGCCTCCCAGCTCCGAGCACGAAGAGATAATCTGCACTTCCTTAAAAGAGCAAACCAAACCTCACAAGAATAAGAACAATCAAAAAAGAGATGAGGGACATCCTCACAACTCCCTTCACAAAACACACAAAGAATAGCCGGAATCAAGCCATAAACAAGAAGCTTATCCTAATCCTGTTTCCGTGGTTGTTCGTTCCATTGTTAAAGATGTTTGTATGCGTCTTAATTCCTTATCTGGTATGGTGCCTTCTCCTACTAATAGGTGGCTCCACCAGTCTTGGGGTTTATCTAATTCTATTTTTTTGTAATTCGTTTGTTTTGCCTTTTAGGGGGTTTGTCCCTTTTGCTGTCGGTTTTATGGTTTCTTTTTGCTGCACCCTATGACAGGATTTGTGCTTAGCTTTTATTGCTTTGCTGTTTTTTGAGTTTCGGTTGGTAGGGGGCCTGTCCCTTGTCTGACCTTGTGATCTTCTCGCTGGGGTATGCCCCTTTGCTTTTGTTTTATCTCTTTGGTTAATATACTTACATTATCAAAAAAAAAAGCATTCACTTGCTTGAGCAATCTCCCGGAGCTAAAGAACGAACGAATAGTACGAAGAAAATCATCACCAACAACAGACCAAGCTTTCTTGAAGAAAGTAGCATTATACCCATCTGGACCAGAAGCTTTATTATCTTTTAAAGAGAACAAAATTGCCTTAATTTCATCATCACTAACCTCTCTACCCAAGGTAGCACATTGATCACTAGAAATCTGCTTCGGCAGAGCCCGCCTCACTAAATCAAGGTCAATCCTTGGGCAACCAGCAGGCTGTCTCAGAAGTGTCTCAAAGAAGTTCACCACCATAGATTTAACTTCACTAGGCTCCTCCACACGATTACCATGCTCATCGGTAAGAGATAATACCTTACTTCTACTATATCTTTGTCTCATCGATCGAAAAAAGAACTTAGAATTCCTATCTCCCAAATTAATATCTGGACCAGGAGCTTTATTATCTTTTAAAGAGAACAAAATTGCCTTAATTTCATCATCACTAACCTCTCTACCCAAGGTAGCACACTGATCACTAGAAATCTGCTTCGGCAGAGCCCGCCTCACTAAATCAAGGTCAATCCTTGGGCAACCAGCAGGCTGTCTCAGAAGTGTCTCAAAGAAGTTCACCACCATAGATTTAACTTCACTAGGCTCCTCCACACGATTACCATGCTCATCGGTAAGAGATAATACCTTACTTCTACTACATCTTTGTCTTATCGATCGAAAAAAGAATTTAGAATTCCTATCTCCCAAATTAATCCACTGAACCCGGGACTTTTGTCTCAAAAAACTCTCCTCATCTCTACACAAATCACCATAAAGCTTCACCAACCGAGACTCCTCCTCATGTAAAGAAATGTTCGTAGGCTGCCTCTGAATATCCCATTGCACAGACTCTAAATCATGTTTAGCTTGCTGCACCCTAGAAGACAAGTCATAATAACACTCCCTATTAAAATTCTTAAGCTCTACTTTCAATCTTTTTAGCTTCTTACATAGCTGAAACACAGGAGACCCATCCACCCTGTCCGCCCAAACCCGATCGACCAAGGATAAAAATTCTGGATTATCCGCCCAAAAATCAAAAAACTTAAAAGGCACCCGTCGCCGAGGGAGATCCACAATCTTAACAATCATAGAAGAGTGATCAGAAACACTAGAAGGAAGAAAATGCGCCTCTGAACCTCGAAAGGAAATATCCCAATTCAAGTTGACCAAAGCTCGATCTAACTTTCGAAGAATAGGATCAACCGTACGATGATTAGACCAAGTATAGAAGCACCCATTAAATCGCAGATCATCCAACCCAGACTCAGCTAAACAATTAGAAAAGTCATCTTTCCAATGTGGCCAAGAATTGGAGCCTCCAACACTCTCAACCGAAGACTTAATAGCATTAAAGTCACCTATCACAATCCAAGCACTAATCTCCCATTCCACTCCCCGCGCCACTAAATCAGCCCACAACGCCTCCCTACGAACATTACAATTATCACCGTACACAATCGAAATCATACACTCCCAAATAGAATCAATAGAAGAAACTCTACAATGGATAACTTGTTCAGAACATCCGACAACCAAAACAGTAACATCGAACGGATTCCAACAAACCCAAATCCTCCCCAAAGAGGAAAAATTATAATTGCACTCCACCTTCCAAGACCTGTCAAGGGTCTTAAGAATAACATCTTTATTTTTCTCCAGAACTTTTGTTTCCACTACTAAACCACACAAAGATAATTTCTCATCTTTAATCAAATTGCGAACCTCTCTTTGCTTCAAAGGGTCATTAAGACCCCTAATATTCCAGCACCCAAAAATCATAATAAATATACAAAGATAAGAAGAAACCCCCACAAATCTATCTCCACTTACTCCCCTTAGGGGAGGAGTGCTTCTTATTCTTCATACCCTTACTACTAGAACCTTTCTTCTTCTTTTTCTTTTTCAGAGAATCTTTAACTTTTGAAGCCAAAGCATTACGAGGAGGACTAGAATCACTACCATCCTCACCATGATCAGCCTCATCATTATCACAAAGAGCACCCCCATCATCACAAAGAGCATCCCTGTCATCAATATAATCATTAGCCCCATCCTTACAAAGAATAGCCCCTGCATCACAAACAGTGTCCAAAATTGCTAAAGGAGTACCCTCTTCCGTTACTTCCAAATTCAGAGTATGGTCATTGCCCTCCATTGGTACTAAATTAAGATGATTATCAACATTTTCCACAAGCGGAACACTAGCACTGTTCCCCATAGTTGATAATTCTCCACCCTTGTTCTTTTTTTTAACCTCAACCCAAACCGGTCGTTTAGGCCCCAACGAGTCTTCGTGCCTCTTCTTCATATCATGAACATCAACCCCTCCATTTTCGGTAACCATATTCACATTGTCACCCAAATCTTGAACGCTTTGTTTACATATACCCGTCGCATGCCCAAACACCTTACAAATATTACACCTAGAAGGAAGCCACTCATAAACAGCATAAATAGTTTTCCACTCCCCATTAGCACATTGAATATCAAACTCATTAATGTCATCCTTCGAAGCATCAATCTCAACACACACACGAGCAAAGCTAAGACGTTTCCTAGATAATGTAATGTGATCGGCATGCAATGGAATGCCCAAAGCACTAACTACAAAACTCAGGCCCTTAGAAGTCCAATATTTAAATGGAAGATTGTAAAGTTTAACCCATACAGGAATATTGCGTAACTCATCTTTAGACAAGGATAAACTAGGCTGCCACCGTTTAAGAACAAGCAATTTATTCACTATATGCCATGAACCTTTTTCAAGAACTTCACAAGCATGGTCAAGACTATCAAACTTGAAAATAAAGAACCCTTGTTCCGAAGATAAAACTTCTTTAAGGCCAAACCTACCCCAAATTTTATGAACTACTGAATTCACTACGGGAAAAGGAATTCCCTTATCCACAAAGTACCCTATCAAAGAAGTTCTCCATTCTTCAATTCCCTCAATAGCTACCTCAACCGGAGGGCTAACTTTAATTCTTCCATTTTCTTCAGTTGGTTTAAAATATTGTAAGGATTCAAAGGTAGAAGATCGTACCTCACAAGCAATAGGAGAAGAATTCTGGACAGCCTTAGCATAAGATGGTTTCAGCCCTTGATCATGCATGGAAGAAGGTGTTGAAAATGGTCCAAGTTCAGCCCCTCCTTGTCCAAAGCTACCAAGACCCGAAATTGAACCCAAAGCACTCGATTTCGGCCCAATTACGCCCACATCAGACCCAAAATGCAAGTTACCAAGCTTTTCCTTTCCATGATCATCTCTTGCAAGCCCAAATCCACCATAATTCGAAGGTGATTCAATAACATTAATCCTTGGCCCATCTAATTTTGTGGAATCAGTCCTATTAGCTCCAATACCCGAAATTGAGCCCAAAGCACCAAAGTTTAACTCTATTACCCCCATTCCTTGCTGACTAGTATTATTTAGTGAAGGAAAGTCATCAACAACCACCTTCCTTTGACAATTTTGGCTATTAAGGTCAATACTAGCTACCTTATTTTGAAAAACTTGTCCATGAGAATCATTCATCATTTGAATTATTTGCCCATTGCACATGATCTCATTCAACAAGTCTTCACTCTTTTCATCAATGTCAACCATAGCTTTCTTCTTGTCCAATCCCGAAATTGTTGAGAGACAACCAGCCTTCACATGGTTTTCACCCAAAACTAGATTTCTACCTCCACCCAAAACCAGATTTTCATCTTCCTCGTCATGCAACACCCCATGAAGAATATCAGCATGCTTGGCTTCAATATCAGCCCCATTAGCTCCAATTTCGTGCCCAACATTTCCAATACCCGAAATTGAAACAAAAGCACCAGATTTTGGCCCATTCTTGACACATCTCTCACCCAAAACCAGATTTCCATCTTCCTCATCATGTACCACCCTATGAAGAACATTAACATGCTTGCCATCTTCCTCATCATGCACCACCCTATGAAGAACATCACCATACTTGCCTTCAATCCCATTTGCACATGCCTTGTTGCCCATTTTACCATTACTAATCTGATTCTTAAAACTATGCAAAACATGTTGCTTGCTTAACAACAATTTTGAAGAAGCATCACAAGAGATCCTACCTCCAATAGCTATGTCAAATGCATCATCACCAGCAGCTCTCTTCTCTAGTTCTTGAACCTTCATACGTTGAATCTTCATCTTAAGACCCAAATCTGAATCTTTCATAAAACCATCATGATAGCCCTTTATTCCACCATTTTTTACATCACCAGCAGTTGGTGAACCACCAACCATGGCTCCAACTAGAACACCAAGAAGAAGATGAAGATCACACCCCAACAATAAGGAAAAAATTCAGCTCAAAATCACAAGCATACCATGGCACAAAACAAGCTAAAAAAACTGCCCAGAAAATGACCAGCAAACCTAAAGCTAAAGAAGAACGAAAATTGAGTTTGTAATCATCGTGGTTTTGAGCTTATTCTTCATCCTACTCTCATGTGTGCTCCAATAACCATTTTGAAGCCAAACACTTTGAAGCTTTTTCTTTCATCACCTACATAAATCCAAAACCAAGCTCTGAATATGAAATAGCCTTACCCTTTTAGTTTGGATCATTTTAAGATGAAAAGAAAAGAGAATAATTGCATGGATGAAGTTTATATGAAGTTTATCTGATTCTATTTTTTTTTTTTTGTAATTCGCTTGTTTTGCCTTTTATGGGGTTTGGTGGGTTCTTTTGGCTGTACCCTATGACAGGGTTTGTGCTTAGCTTTTATTGCTTTGCTGTTTTTTGAGTTTCGGTTGGTAGGGGGCCTGTCCCTTGTCTGACCTTGTGATCTTCTCGCTGGGGTATGCCCTTTTGCTTTTGTTTTGTCTCTTTGGTTAATATACTTACATTAAAAAAAAAAATGTTGCTATTGTTATGATTGTTAAAGAAAAAAAAAAGAAGGGAAAGAAAAGAAAAGAAAAAAAAAGAAAGAAAAGAAAAGGAATAAAAAGAAGAAACAAAAGAAATCATGCAAAGCAGTGTGGCATAAGAAGAAAAATAAAAGAGAATGATCCATGTATTGAAAAATGTCATGTAATCTCTTAATTTGATCGAAAGTTTTTGCAGTCCTTTTTACCATTTCTTTCTTAACCTATCACCCAATAGCCCCATTACAACCATAATTAAGACCTGCTGATCTTTTGGGGAGCCTAACTTTAATGTAGAGGTTTTCATGTTGATATCTTGTTCATAATATTTGATTCCTTCAATGAGATGTATTTGCGACAAAATAGCGTTTTTCAAATTGATTTTCACATGCGATATATATTCGTACTTCTTTGAGCATAAATTCCTTCCGCATGTGTTTGATTAGTATGTTGCCTAGGTTCTGAACGATTTTCTAGAAAATTATCCTAAGAGGTTTAGAGTCGAGGCGAATTCTATCCTGGTTATTTGAACAAAATTGTTTTCGTTTAAAGATTCTTAGAGTGTTGGCATGTGCGTGGCACGTGGTGCAAAATTCTGAGAGTAGATGTATTTGAATTTCACTTATTGCTTTTGCTAACTTTTATCTTAATAGATTGTGTTTCATTTGGCATATTAATTGTTCCTTAATGTTCAAAGATGCATTTGTGGGTATCGTTGCTGGTAAACCCTCACGAGACTATAACTCGTCCACTAGGGACACCTAGGGGTTGAAAGGCTTGTGGCACATGCTAAGTGCCATTGTGTTACCTACGAAAGTGGTTTAGGCTAGTTGTTTGTTTTTATTTATTTTTTATTGTTTTAGTTTTCTTTTTATTTGTGTTTACATTTTTGTTTTGTTCCGATTTTGCTCGAGGACAAGCAAAAGTTAGGTTTGGGGAGTATTTGTTGGCTTCATTTCTTGATAAAAAATGGACCTTCATTATTACCTTTCTTCACCTACTTGTGTTCCATTCTCGGGTAATTATCGGTTGTTTTTAATGTTTTTATCTAGTGTGCAGGTAATAAGGTTCTGTGCGTAATTGAAGAGCCTTGGTGGATTAAATTGAAGATTTGGGAGTGCACAGCTGTTATCTTTTGAAGGCTGCCATAAATTCTACAAGATGAACTAGGTTGATAACCTTATATTTCTGGAAAGGTAAAGATGTCTACTTTCTGGCACATTTTACGGTTCATGATTCCGAGTTTTCTAGAGAAAGATATGCTCATTTTCGCAATAGTGCGCAGACTCGCGACTTGCATGTCGCGAGTTAAGTCGCAAGTCATGTTTCGGAGTCCGTCATAAATTACACAGAAAGAACTGGGTTTTGATCCTTATATTTCTAGAAAGGTCCAGATGTCTACTTTCCAACAATTTTACAGCTCGTGATTCTGAGTTTTCTAGAAGCAGTTATACTCATTTTCGTAACAGTGCGCAGACTCGAGATTTGCAAATCGTGACCAAGTCGCGAGTCTAAGTCGCGAGAGCCAATTTCAGCTGTTTTTGGCCGAGACTCACGCGACTGAACTTGCGACTTGTCTAAGTCGTGAGTCAAGTAGCAAGTATGCATGGGAAGGTCAAAAACAACCTGTTATAAAAGGAAAACTTGAGGGAAATAAGGGGGATTCGGACTAGAGTTCGGCTAGGGCTCAAAACAGACCACCAAGAGGATAAAAAGAAAGAGAAGAAGAGGCAAAGGGGGAGAAGAAGATCACCTTGGAAACAAGAGGATTCGGATTCGATCCTTGAGCCAAAATCTCACCATCAAGCTTGGATTTGGAGAAAGTGGAAGTTAGACGAATTCCCAACAGGAGGAGGACAAAAGTTCATCACACCTAGAGTTTTTCTATCCCTTTCCTTTTTTAATTTCTTACTTGTAACTCTCTTTATTAATTGAAAAACATGTTTGGTTGTAAATCTTTGATTATGAACTAAACTTGTAAGCTAGGGTTTTGATGGATTCTTTTCTATGAAATTTGAATGAATTGATTGTTTAATTTGTTGTGGTTGATTATTATGTTGTTGAGTGGTATTATTATGCTTAATGCTTCTGAATGTAATGGCCTGCATTTAGTTGATTTTATGGTTGTGTGTTATGTACCGAGAGGAGACGCTCACAACGTGCTCGATGTAATGTCCACCACAAGTAGAATTAGATAGAGATATACTAATTTGCTTGTGTGATCAGATATGGTGTTTATTGTGACTAATGCATTTTCATACACTTGGATATACCATCGAGAGATAGGATATTAGTGTATGTGGTAACAGGTCCGATTTACCTTGAGAGGGGACTTTGGATTATTTAGATAAACACGGTCATTAACATGAATAATTAAACCACAATGATGTGCTTTTAAGGAAGTGCAGATTACCTCTGCGTGCTCGGAGCTGGGAGGCTACGATTATTTGGTCTTGCCATTTCCGCGATCGGCATCTTCGTGGGTGGGTGGTGCGTATTATGCTTGCGACTGCTGTCTATGCTATTGGGCGCGAGCGGAATGCTAGGATGCATGACAAGTTACCTAAACCTGTTACCGTGGTTGTTCGTTCCATTGTTAGAGATGTTTGTATGCATCTTAATTCCCTATCTGGTGTGGTGTCTTCTCCTACTAATAGGTGGCTCCACTAGTCTTGGGGTTTATCTGATTCTATATTTTTGTAATTCGCTTGTTTTGCCTTTTAGGGGGTTTGTCCCTTTTGCTGTCGGTCTGGTTGTTTCTTTTGGCTGCACCCTATGGCAGGGTTTGTGCTTAACTTTTATTGCTTTACTGTTTTTTGAGTTTCGGTTGGTAGGGGGCCTGTCCCTTGTCTGACCTTGTGATCTTCTCACTGGGGTATGCCCATTTGCTTTTGTTTTGTCTCTTTGGTTAATATACTTACATTATCCAAAAAAAAGAAATTCAATTGGATGGATTAGGTGAATTCAAATACCGTAACTAATCTCTCATATTGGTTGTTCGTTTTATTTTTATGTTTTTATATTTTTATCTTTTATTTGCCTCTTCCAAACCTTCTGATTATCCAAATAGAGGTAGGCTTGATTAATTTTAGTATTCAACGCCTAAATATCCCTGTGGAGACAATAATTTACTCACACTTTATTACTTGTGCCAACCCCGTATACTTAAGGGTACAAAAAGGCGTAACAGAGTGCGAAGAGAGCACAAGACAGCACCGGGGTGGTCTATCTCCAACATAAAGGGAATCAGTCTTTCTATATGTATGTACAAGATTCTGATGGAGGAAAACTTCAAGACTTTAGTAGAACATCAGCGAAGGCTGAATCAAATTATGAAGGAGGTAGTCAGATCAGAGGTTCGCAAATTGTTAGACGCATGTATCATCTACCCTATCTCAGACAGCTCGTGGGTGAGTCGGGTTCAGGTAGTGCCAAAGAAAAGGATGATTACAGTGGTGAAAAATGACAACAATGAGTTGATCCCTACTACAATAGTCACAGGGTGGAGAGTATGTATCGATTACAGGAAGCTGAATACTGCGACAAGGACAGATCATTTTTCGATTCCGTTCATCGATCAGATGCAAGAGAGACTAGCTGGCCACGCCTATTATTATTTACTGGACGGCTATTCAGGATACAATCAAATACCGATTGCTCTAAAAGATCAGGATAAAACGACATTACTTTCACCTGTCCTTATGGCATATTTGCCTATAGGAGGATGCCATTTGGGTTATGCAATGCACTAGCTGATATGAACCTCGTCGATTGTATCAAGATTGATGCCAATATCCGTTCTAACCTCTGGTTCGGAAGGAAACCGTGACCTAACACCTATATCGAGATGTGAACCTTGGTATAAAGGAGGACGCCACAATCAAGGATGAAATACTCGATTGATAAGTCAAGGAGGAACGCCACAGAGAATTCTGATAAGTTCCAAAGAACAAAGAGAAAACTCTCTCAATTTTCATTCAAAATCAATAATTACCCTTCTTTTTTTTTTTGGATAATGTAAGTATATTAACCAAAGAGACAAAACAAAAGCAAAGGGGCATACCCCAGCGAGAAGATCACAAGGTCAGACAAGGGACAGGCCCCCTACCAACCGAAACTCAAAAAACAGCAAAGGAAACAAGATAGCCATTAAGGCCTTACAAATAGAAAACTAGAATGGCCATAATTGCCTTACAAATGGACCAAAACTAAAACAAACAACTATTAAATCAAGCCCAAACCGAAATTAGGCCAAGCTTTCTCTTATTCGGCCCACTCAATTGCCTTGATGATGTTAATCAAGCCTTGGTCTTCATGTGGGTTTATCTTGAGCTTTAATAATTCAGAATCAGCCCATGTATCTTGACTTAGGCCATTGAGTGCTTCTTTGAATCTCTTAGCCCTTGCCCTTGTTATTGGCCCAATCGGAACGTGCAATGGATCCCTTGGTGCAGCTCCCTTATTCTCATCATTCCCTCCCTCTTAAAAAGGATTTTTCCTCAAATCGTCACCTACATCAAAAGGAGACAAATCAGAAACATTGAAGCTTGCACTAACATTATACTCACCTGGAAGATCTTTTTTTTTTGATAATGTAAGTATATTAACCAAAGAGACAAAACAAAAGCAAATGGGCATACTCCAGCGAGAAGATCACAAGGTCAGACAAGGGACAGGCCCCCTACCAACCGAAACTCAAAAAACAGCAAAGCAATAAAAGCTAAGCACAAACCCTATCATAGAGTACAGCCAAAAGAACCCACCAAACCCCACAAAAGGCAAAACAAGCGAATTACAAAAAAATAGAATCAGATAAACCCCAAGACTGGTGGAGCCACCTATTAGTAGGAGAAGGCATCACACCAGATAAGGAATTAAGACGCATACAAACATCTCTGACAATGGAACGAACAACCATGGTAACAGGTTTAGGTAACTCGCCATGCATCCTAGCATTCCGCTCACGCCAAATAGCATAGACAGCAGCTGCAAGCATAATACGCACCACCCACCCACGAAGTTGCCGACCGCGGAAATGGCAAGACCAAAGAATAGTATCCTCCCAACTCCGAGCACGCAGAGGTAATCTGCACCTCCTTAAAAGAGCAAACCAAACCTCGCAAGAATAAGAACACTCAAAAAAGAGATGAGGGACATCCTCACAACTCCCTCCACAAAACACACAACGAATAGCCGGAATCAAGCCATAAACAAGAAGCTTATCCTGAGTAGAAAGAGCACCCCTAATGGCCAACCAGAAGATGAAAGCATGTCTAGGAATTGATTTAGAATGCCAAACGGACCTAAACCAATCCACCGCTGGCTGCCGGGACCGAAGAGCCTCCCAAGCATTACGAATAGAGAAAGCCCCCCGAGAGTCCTCAACCCAACACAAAGTATCAGCTTGAGAGTTATTAGGCCTGAAGGAAGCAGGGATACCACTGATAATGTCCATCCAATTCCCGGTCAGGGAACGAGGCCAAGCCCAATCCCTCCCCTGAATAACATCCGCCACCCTAGCATGAAGACCAAAACCAGAATCATAAATAATTCGTCGCCCAAACACCTCCACCAAAGGACCCAACGAATGCCAATAATCAAACCAAAGAGAAATATCCTCCCCATTACCCACCCGAAACTGCATCAACCGCCGCACAAGACACCGAAGGCCTAGAATTTTCCGCCAACTCCACGAACAATCCCCAGGGCACCTAATCTCCCACACATTCTTTCCCTTAAGCAGAGTAGATCTAACCCACGAGACCCAGACAGAAGACCTCAAATTGCTACAGACAGCCCACAAATGCTTACTTATGGCAGCTTTATTCCAACACTCAACGCTCTTAATACCGAGACCACCCTCTTCCTTTGGTAAACACACCGAAGACCATGCAACCTTTGCCCCACCTTTACCTAAATCTGAACCCTTCCAAAGAAAACTACGCAAAGTAGTTTCAACCTTAATCACAACTGACTTAGGCAAGATAAAAATGGAGGACCAATACACCTGAATAGAGAACAATACAGATTGAATGAGCTGAAGCCTCCCTGCAAAAGAAAGAACCCTACTAGTCCAACTCTTAACTCTCGCTACAATCCTGTCAACAAGAACCCTACAATCCACTGCCGTAAGCTTAGTAGAAATCAGAGGAACCCCAAGATATCTGACAGGTAATACCCCTTCCTGAAAACCAAGAATCCCAAGTAACTCTTGCTTAGTCTCAGAAGACACACCAGCCACAAAAAGATTGCTCTTGCTAGGATTAGGAATCAACCCAGAAAGAGCTTGGAACTGACCAAGGACAACATTAACTGCAGCAACTGACTCCCTCTCTGCCCTACAGAAAACCATAAGATCATCCGCAAAGCATAAATGCAAAATACCAATCTTCCCACACCGCCAATGGTATGCAAACTGACCCTCCTGCTCCATAATATGCATCAACCCCGAGAAGACCTCCATAGCCAGCACAAATAAATAAGGGGACATAGGATCCCCCTGCCTCAAACCTCGGCCACTAGCAAAGAAACCATTCAACTCGCCATTGATAGAAATCGAGAAACGGGGAGTGGAAATGCACTCAGAAATCCAAGTTATCATCTGCTCTAGGAAGCCTAAAATCTGTAAAATAGCCACTAAGAAATCCCACCGCACAGAATCATAAGCTTTCATTAAATCTACCTTCAGCGCACACCTAGGATGACCCCCATCACGATGATAGTTCCTTAACAATTCCTGCGACAGTAATATATTATCACTAATCCTCCTACCAGCAACGAAGGCCGACTGAAAAGGACTAACAAATCATAATAAATATACAAAGATAAGAGGAATCCCCCACAAATCTATCTCCACTTACCCCCCTTAGGGGAGGAGTGCTTCTTATTCTTCTTACCCTTACTACTAGAACCTTTCTTCTTCTTTTTCTTTTCCAGAGAATCCTTAACTTTTGAAGCCAAAGCATTACGAGGAGGACTAGAATCACTACCATCCTCACCATGACCAGCCTCATCCTTATCACAAAGAGCATCTCCATCATCACAAAGAGCATCCCTGTCATCAACATAACCATTAGCCCCATCCTTACAAAGAACAGCCTCTGCATCACAAACAGTGTCCAGAATTGCTAAAGGAGTACCTTCTTCCGTTACTTCCAAATTCAGAGTATGGTCATTGCCCTCCATTGGCACTAAATTAAGATGATTATCAATATTTTCCACAAGCGGAACACTAGCACTGTTCCCATAGTAGATAATTCTCCACCCTTGTTCCTTTTTTTAACCTCAACCCAAACCGGTCGTTTAGGCCCCAACGAGTCTTCTTGCCTCTTCTTCATATCATGAACATCAACCCCTCTATTTCTTGTAACCAGATTCACATTGTCACCCAAATCTTGAACACTTGGTTTACATATACCCGACGCATGCCCAAACACCTTACAAATATTACACCTAGAAGGAAGCCACTCATAAACAGCATAAATAGTTTTCCACTCCCCATTAGCACATTGAATATCAAACTCATTAATGACATCCTTCGAAGCATCAACCTCAACACACACACGAGCAAAGCTAAGACGTTTCCTATCTAATGTAATGTGATCGGCATGTAATGGGATGCCTAAAGCACTAACTACAAAACTCAGGCCCTTAGAAGTCCAATATTCAAAAGGTAGATTATAAAGTTTAACCCATACAGGAATATTGCGTAACTCATCTTTAGACAAGGATAAACTAGGCTGCCACCTTTTAAGAACAAGCAATTTATTCACTATATGCCATGGACCTTTTTCAAGAACTTCACAAGCATGGTCAAGACTATCAAACTTGAAAATAAAGAACCCTTGTTCCGAAGATAAGACTTCTTTAAGGCCAAACCTACCCCAAATTTTATGAACTACTGAATTCACTACGGGGAATGGAATTCGCTTATCCACTAAGTACCCTATCAAGAAAGTTCTCCATTCTTCACTTCCCTCAATAGCTACCTCAACCGGAGGGCTAACTTTAATTCTTCCATTTTCTTCAGTAGGTTTAAAATATTGTAAGGATTCAAAGGTAGAAGATCGTACCTCACAAGCAATAGGAGAAGAATTCTGGACAGCCTTAGCATAAGATGGTTTCAGCCCTTGATCATGCCTAGAAGAAGGTGTTGAAAATGGTCCAAGATCAGGCAAATTCGGGATACTTTTAGCTATCGAGACTAGAAGAGAGAGAAAATGCTCTGCCTTCTCTCTAGAATATTTTTGAGTGTTCTTCTTGATTTTTTTCTATTCTCTCTTTGTGATCATTATTGATTTATTTTGATGATTACAAGCTCAAATTTCGTTTTCCTTTAGTTTTAGGTTTGCTGGTCCGTTTTTGTTTTTTCTTTACCAATCTCTCTTGAGCTGCGTTTTTCCTTTTGGTTGGGTTTATGATCTTCATCTTCCTCTTGATGATCACGAGCTCATCTCCCTCTCTTTTAGTGTTATTTTGCTGGTCCGTTTTCCCTTATTTTCTGGGCAGTTCTGGTTTGCTTGTTTGCCATGGTGGATGATTCTACTTTGGCCAATCTTGTGACTGATTTTGCTTGTGATTTTGAGCTGCGTTTTGTCTTTATTGTTGGGTTGTGATCATCATCTTCTTCTTGTTATATTGGTTGGAGCCATGGTTGGCGGTTCATTAGCTGCTGCTGATGTAAAGAAGGGGGGAATGAAGAGTGGAGACATTGTTTCTTCTTTAATGTCTAATGAAATAAACGGTTGTCATAAAGGGCTAGTGATGGGCTGTCATGGTAGATCATCTCTTGTTGATGGTGTAAAGAAGGATGGAGAACATGTTTCCAAAGGTAGAGAAAGAGCTGGTGTGTCTCTTTCAAATTGTAGCATGTTGGATGTGCAAGATCAAGTTGTGTTTGATATAAATCTGGTTGATAGTGCAAGACATGGTGGGCTGGCGAATTTGAGTGATGGAAAGCTTGCAAATGGAGCTGTTGGTTGTGCTAATGGGATTGAAGGCAAGCATGGTGATGTTCTTCATGGGGGGTTGCATGTTGAGGAAGATGCAAATCTGGTTTTGGGTGAAAATTGTTTTATGAACTACTGAATTCACTACGGGGAAAGGAATTCGCTTATCCACAAAGTACCCTATCAAGGAAGTTCTCCATTCTTCACTTCCCTTAATAGCTACCTCAACCGAAGGGCTAACTTTAATTCTTCCATTTTCTTCAGTAGGTTTAAAATATTGTAAGGATTCAAAGGTAGAAGATCGTACCTCACAAGCAATAGGAGAAGAATTCTGAACAGCCTTAGCATAAGATGGTTTTAGCCCTTGATCATGCATGGAAGAAGATGTTGAAAATGGTCCAACATCAGCCCCTCTTTGTCCAAAGCTACCAAGACCCGAAATTAAGCCCAAAGCACTCGATTTCAGTCCAATTACACCCACATCAGACCCAAAATGCAAGTTTCCAAGCTTTTCCTTTCTATTATCATCTCTTGTTTGAGCAGTTCTTGAAGCATGATGGGTATTTATTCAAGGCCAATTGTTTGTGTGTTCCTGAATGTTCGCTTCGGAAAATCATTATTATTGAAGCTCATGACAGCGGGATAGGTGATCATTTTGGGAGAGATAAGACTTTTGCTCTTGTGGAAGAAAAGTTTTATTGGCCTAAGATGATGAGAGATGTTTCTAGACATGTGCAGCATTGTAGAGTATGTCATATGGCGAAAACTCATGGGCCAAATATGGGGTTGTACACACCGCTACCAATAGCTCATGCTCCTTGGGAAGATGTTAGTTTGGATTTTGTGATGGGGTTACCAAGAACTCAAAGAAGCAAAGACTCTATCATGGTGGTTGTTGACAGATTTTCGAAGATGGCTCATTTTGTTCCTTGCAACAAGACTAATGATGCTTCTTATATTTCTGATTTGTACTTCAAAGAGATTGTGAAGCTTCATGGTGTTCCAAAGACAATTGTTTCAGATCGCGATTCAAAGTTTTTAAGTCATTTTTGGCGTACACTTTGGAGGAAGCTTGGTACTAGCCTCAACTTCAGCTCATCTTATCATCCACAATCCGATGGACAAACGGAAGTTGTTAATCGCAGCTTGGGAAATCTTTTGAGGTGTTATGTGGGAAAGAATGTTAGGCAATGGGATTTGATCTTACCTCAAATCGAGTTTGCTTACAATTGCTCAAAAAGCCAAAGTACCAATCATAGCCCATTTGAGGTGGTGTATGGTAAGAATCCTATCAGCTGACACGGGAGTGTTCCATAGCTCAACCTCGGCCCAAAACACAAAAGAAGTTTGAATTCTCACTATGGTTTATCAAGCAACATAATCTGTTCGCGAGTGGCAAAAATCAGTTCGTGCAGTGAGTTCGCGAGGGCCATAACTTTTGATTGGCATGCAATCTTTGTTCGCTCTTTTATGTGTTGGAAAGATGAAAGCCTTAACTTTATTTTCATTTTGAAGCAAGTCATTTGGAGTATCCAAGAGAGAGTTATGACCGAATTCATTCTAGTGGTATGCTGGTGGATAATGTAAGTATATTAACCAAAGAGGTAAAACAAAAGCAAAGGGGTATGCTGGTGACGCATTTTGAGAAATGAAGAGTTTTTCTTTGTTTTCAAGATTCTAAGTCAACTTTTGCTTTTATTTCTTCTTGTTATCAGATAAAAGCTTTTATGTCTTATGTTTCCCATGCTTGGAGGGCTGTTCCAAGTCATGTTTTTCTATTTAAAGTCTCTTGTAAATCAGATTAACAACGATTGATGAATATTAATGAAAATTAGAACTCTTTGAGTTTTATTCTCCTAACTCTATATCTCTTGGGTGGATTCCTTTGAGTGGTGAGTTTTATGCTTGGTTCTGTATCCTTGGCTGGTTGAGAGGGTGGTGTTTCTGTAACCGTTTAGATTGGTCTTGGTGGTGAGCTGTTTGCTAGTTTACTAAGGGTGGTGATTTGTGTATCCCTTGGCAAATTAGTTTTCTATCTCCATTTGTTCTTGTGTGAGTGAGGCTAGTTCGTATACTTCCCTAGTGTTTGGACTACTTGTGAGTGTGTTTGACATCCTTAAATATTGTTTAGGGTTGTCCGGCACCAGATTTGGTATCAGAGCTCGGTTCCAAACAAGTTTTGTTTGGGTGGCGTGATTACTCACTTCTTCACTTAGATCTTATGTAATGGTTGATCATGGTCGTTTGCCTACTGTTGAAGAAGAAACACATCCTCAAGACGATGAACAAGACCTTATCATAGAAGATATGAGGCAACAAATTCGACAACTCCATTTGCGAATGCGTATGTATGAAAATCGCGGGCAGGTGAATGGTGGACGTGATGTAGAACATGATGATGCTCACAGCCATGAATCGGACAATGGCACTCCTCCTCATCCACGTGATTTGAAAGCTTTAGGGTATAGAGACATACAACGGGGTTTCAATGCAAAAGTGGAGATTCCGGAGTTTGAAGGCAAGTCACAACCAGATGAGTTCGTGGAGTGGTTGAATACGGTTGATCGAATCTTTGATTATCAAGATGTGCCAGAAAACAAGAAAGTAAAACTTGTTGCCATCAAGTTAAGGAAGCATGCATCGTTTTGGTGGGAGAATCTTAAGAGACAGCGAGAAAGAGTTAAAGAGGAAATACCTTCCGGATAATTATCAGCAAGACATCTTTTTGAAGATCCACAACTTTTGACAAAAGAACCTTTCAGTGGCCGAGTATACTGCTGAGTTTGATAATCTCATGTTGAAAGGAGACGTTGCGGAGCCGGAAGAGCAGTCCATGGCGCGTTATCTTGGTGGTTTAAATTATGAGATTTCTAATGTGGTGCAACTACAACCATATTGGAGTCTTAATGATGTGTGTAAACTTGCTCTTAAGGTGGAGAAGCAACAAAAGGAGATGCGTAGCAGGGGTTCTAAGTATGGTTCAAGGGAGGCCTTTGCTAATGAAGGAAGCACTTCAAGTTCTAAGCCTACTACAGCAAACAAATCCAACACAAAAGCTTCAACATCAAAAGGAGAAGGTGTGATGTCTAAGCAACAACAACAACCTAATTCTTCCAATACAAATTCTTGTAGATGTTTCAAGTGCCAAGGATTTGGGCAAGGGAACTACTCTCTACTTCTCACAAGGAGTGAATTCCACTATTGTGTGCAAACCTTCCCAGCCACAAGCCAAATCACAATCCCAACATACGAAGAATATTGAGTTACAGGAGTGAGAGAAAATGCTCTGACTTCTCTCTAGAATTTCTTTGAGTGTTCTTCTCTTCTCTCTTTTCTATTCTCTCTTCGTGATTATTATTGATTTCTTTGATGATTACGAGCTCAATTTTTGTTTTCTTTAGTTTTAGGTTTGCTGGTTCGTTTTCTTTAATTCATTAGAAGTTGTTTAGTTTGTTTTTACTACTATGGATGATTTTAATGTGGCCAATCTTGGTGGTTTTAAGGCTAATTCGAGCTGCAACTTGTCTTCAACCAATGGAATGAAGGGATGTAGGGTTTTGGTAGATCAAACCCAAAATCCTACTGCTGGTGGTGTGAAGAAGGATGGAGACCATGTTTCTTCTTTGATCTCAAATGGAATGAAGGGCTATCATATAGCTGATGGTGGTGTGAAGAAGGGTGGAGACCATGTTTCTTCTTTGAGTTCCAATGGAGTGAATGGTTATCATGACGGGCTAGTCATGGGCTGTCATGATATATCATCTATAGATGGTGGTGTCAAGAAGGATGGAGACCATGTTTCTTCTTCTTCTTTGATGATCAATGGGATAAAGAGCTGTCATGAAGGGGTAATGAAGGGCTGCCATGATATGCCCTCTATTGTTGATGGTGGTATGAAGGATGGCAACCATGTTTCTTCTTTGAAATTCAATGGTATGAAGGGCTGTCATGATAAAGCTTCAGCTGGAGTTGTTAAAACTGAATTTGGTAATGGTGGTGCAATGAAAAATGTCTCTTTTGGTGTAAGTAGTAGGTCTCTTGAAATGGATGATAATTGTGATGGAGTAGGAGCTGTCTCCAAAGGAAGAATTGGTTGTCTTTCAACTATTTCGGGATTGGACAAGAAGAAAGGTGTGGTTGACATTGGTGACAAGGGTGAAGACTTGTTGAATGAGGTGTTGCATAGAGATAATAATGGACAAAATTTTCAAATGGTGGTTGGAGACATGTGCAATGGGCAAATAATTCAAAGGATGGATGATTCTCATGGGCGGATTTTTCAACATAAGGATGCTAATATTGACATTAATGGCCAAAATTGTCAAAGGAAGGTGGTTGTTGATGACCTTCCTCCACTAAATAAAAGTATTCAGCAACGAATGGGGGTAATAGAGTCAAAATGTGGTGCTTTCGATAGTCTTGGATGAGAAGAGAGAGAAAATGCTCTGCCTTCTCTCTAGAATATTTTTGAGTGTTCTTCTTGATTTTTTTCTATTCTCTCTTTGTGATAATTATTGATTTCTTTTGATGATTACAAGCTCAAATTTCGTTTTCCTTTAGTTTTAGGTTTGCTGGTCCGTTTTTGTTTTTTCTTTACCAATCTTATGAGTGTTATTACTTGTGTTCTTGAGCTGCGTTTTTCCTTTTGGTTGGGTTTATGATCTTCATCTTCCTCTTGATGATCACGAGCTCATCTCCCTCTCTTTTAGTGTTATTTTGCTGGTCCGTTTTCCCTTATTTTCTGGGCAGTTCTGGTTTGCTTGTTTGCCATGGTGGATGATTCTACTTTGGCCAATCTTGTGACTGATTTTGCTTGTGATTTTGAGCTGCGTTTTGTCTTTATTGTTGGGTTGTGATCATCATCTTCCTCTTGTTATATTGGTTGGAGCCATGGTTGGTGGTTCATTAGCTGCTGGTGATGTAAAGAAGGGTGGAATGAAGAGTGGAGACATTGTTTCTTCTTTAATGTCTAATGAAATAAACGGTTGTCATAAAGGGCTAGTGATGGGCTGTCATGGTAGATCATCTCTTGTTGATGGTGTAAAGAAGGATGGAGAACATGTTTCCAAAGGTAGAGAAAGAGCTGGTGTGTCTCTTTCAAATTGTAGCAAGTTGGATGTGCAAGATCAAGTTGTGTTTGATATAAATCTGGTTGATAGTGCAAGACATGGTGGGTTGGCGAATTTGAGTGATGGAAAGCTTGCAAATGGAGCTGTTGGTTGTGCTAATGGGATTGAAGGCAAGCATGGTGATGTTCTTCATGGGGGGTTGCATGTTGAGGAAGATGCAAATCTGGTTTTGGGTGAAAATTGTGTTAAGGTTGGTTGTCTTTCAACTATTTCGGGATTGGACAAGAAGAAAGGTGTGGTTGACATTAATGAAAAGGGTGAAGACTTGTTGAATGAGGTGTTGCATAGAGATAATAATGGACAAAATTTTCAAATGGTGGTTGGAGACATGTGCAATGGGCAAATAATTCAAAGGATGGATGATTCTCATGGGCGGATTTTTCAACATAAGGATGCTAATGTTGACATTAATGGCCAAAATTGTCAAAGGAAGGTGGTTGTTGTTGACCTTCCTTCACTAAATAAAAGTATTCAGCAAGGAATGGGGGTAATAGAGTCAAAATGTGGTGCTTTGGGTTCAATTTCGGGTATTGGTAATGTTAGGCACGAAATTGGAGCTAATGGGGCTGATTCTACAAAATTAGATGGGCCAAGGATTAATGTTATTGAATCACCTTCGAATTATGGTGGATTTGGGCTTGCAAGAGATGATAATAGAAAGGAAAAGCTTGGTAACTTGCACTTTGGGTCTGATGTGGGTGTAATTGGGCCGAAATCGAGTGCTTTGGGCTCAATTTCGGGTCTTGGTAGCTTTGGACAAGGAGGGGCTGATCTTGGACCATTTTCAACACCTTCTTCCAGGCATGATCAAGGGCTGAAACCATCTTATGCTAAGGCTGTCCAGAATTCTTCTCCTATTGCTTGTGAGGTACGATCTTCTACCTTTGAATCCTTACAATATTTTAAACCTACTGAAGAAAATGGAAGAATTAAAGAAAATGGAGAACTTCCTTGATAGGGTACTTTGTGGATAAGCGAATTCCATTCCCCGTAGTGAATTCAGTAGTTCATAAAATTTGGGGTAGGTTTGGCCTTAAAGAAGTCTTATCTTCGGAACAAGGGTTCTTTATTTTCAAGTTTGATAGTCTTGACCATGCTTGTGAAGTTCTTGAAAAAGGTCCATGGCATATAGTGAATAAATTGCTTGTTCTTAAAAGGTGGCAGCCTAGTTTATCCTTGTCTAAAGATGAGTTACGCAATATTCCTGTATGGGTTAAACTTTATAATCTACCTTTTGAATATTGGACTTCTAAGGGCCTGAGTTTTGTAGTTAGTGCTTTGGGCATCCCATTACATGCCGATCACATTACATTAGCTAGGAAACGTCTTAGCTTTGCTCGTGTGTGTGTTGAGGTTGATGCTTCGAAGGATGTCATTAATGAGTTTGATATTCAATGTGCTAATGGGGAGTGGAAAACTATTTATGCTGTTTATGAGTGGCTTCCTTCTAGGTGTAATATTTGTAAGGTGTTTGGGCATGCGTCGGGTATATGTAAACCAAGTGTTCAAGATTTGGGTGACAATGTGAATCTGGTTACAGGAAATAGAGGGGTTGATGTTCATGATATGAAGAAGAGGCAAGAAGACTCGTTAGGGCCTAAACGACCGGTTTGGGTTGAGGTTAAAAAAAGGAACAAGGGTGGAGAATTATCTACTATGGGGAACAGTGCTAGTGTTCCGCTTGTGGAAAATATTGATAATCATCTTAATTTAGTGCCAATGGAGGGCAATGACCATACTCTGAATTTGGAAGTAACGGAAGAAGGTACTCCTTTAGCAATTCTGGATACTGTTTGTGATGCAGAGGCTGTTCTTTGTAAGGATGGGGCTAATGGTTATGTTGATGACAGGGATGCTCTTTGTGATGATGGAGATGCTCTTTGTGATAAGGATGAGGCTGGTCATGGTGAGGATGGTAGTGATTCTAGTCCTCCTCGTAATGCTTTGGCCTCAAAAGTTAAGGATTCTCTGGAAAAGAAAAAGAAGAAGAAAGGTTCTAGTAGTAAGGGTAAGAAGAATAAGAAGCACTCCTCCCCTAAGGGGGGTAAGTGGAGATAGATTTGTGGGGGATTCTTCTTATCTTTGTATATTTATTATGATTTTTGGATGCTGGAATATTAGGGGTCTTAATGACCCTTTGAAGCAAAGAGAGGTTCGCAATTTGATTAAAGATGAGAAATTGTCTTTGTGTGGTTTAGTCGAAACGAAAGTTCTGGAGAAAAATAAAGATGTTATTCTTAAGACCATTGACCGGTCTTGGAAGGTGGAGTGCAATTATAATTTTTCCTCTTTGGGGAGGATTTGGGTTTGTTGGAATCCGTTCGATGTTACTGTTTTGGTTGTCGGATCTTCTGAACAAGTTATCCATTGTAGAGTTTCTTCTGTTGATTCTACTTGGGAGTGTATGATATCGATAGTGTACGGTGATAATTGTAATGTTCGTAGGGAGGCGTTGTGGGCTAATTTAGTGGCGCGCGGAGTGGAATGGGAGAATAGTGCTTGGATTGTGATGGGTGACTTTAATGCTATTAAGTCTTCGGTTGAGAGTGTTGGAGGATCCAATTCTTGGCCACATTGGAAAGACGACTTTTCTAATTGTTTAGCTGAGTCTGGGTTGGATGATCTGCGATTTAATGGGTGCTTCTATACATGGTCTAATCATCGTACGGTTGATCCTATTCTTCGAAAGTTAGATCGAGCTTTGGTCAATTTGAAGTGGGATATTTCATTTCGAGGTTCTGAGGCGCATTTTCTTCCTTCCAGTGTTTCTGATCACTCTCCTATGATTGTTAAGATTGTGGATCTCCCTCGGCGACGGGTGCCTTTTAAGTTTTTTGATTTCTGGGCGGATCATCCAGAATTTTTATCCTTGGTGGATCGAGTTTGGGCGGACAGGGTGGATGGGTCTCCTATGTTTCAGCTATGTAAGAAGCTAAAAAGATTGAAAGTGGAGCTTAAGAAACTTAATAGGGAGTGTTATTCTGACTTGTCTTCTAGGGTGCAGCAAGCTAAGAGTCTGTGCAATGGGATATTCAAAGGCAGCCTACGAACATTTCTTTACATGGGGAGGAGTCTCGGTTGGTAAAGCTTTATGGTGATTTGAGTAGAGATGAAGAGAGTTTTTTGAAACAAAAGTCCCGGGTTCAGTGGATTAATTTGGGAGATAGAAATTCTAAGTTCTTTTTTCGATCGATGAGACAAAGATATAGTAGGAGTAAGGTATTATCTCTTACCGATGAGCATGGTAGTCGTGTGGAGGAGCCTAGTGAAGTTAAATCATTGGTGGTGAACTTCTTTGAGACACTTCTGAGACAGCCTGCTGGATGCCCTAGGATTGACCTTGATTTAGTGAGGCGGGCTCTCCCGAAGCGTATTTCTGGTGATCAGTGTGCTACCTTGGGTAGAGAGGTTAGTGATGTTGAAATTAAGGCAGTTTTGTTCTCTTTAAAAGATAATAAAGCTCCTGGTCCGGATGGGTATAATGCTACTTTCATCAAGAAAGCTTGGTCTGTTGTTGGTGATGATTTTCTTCGTGCTATTCATTCGTTTTTTAGCTCAGGGAGATTGCTCAAGCAAGTGAATGCTACTGTGGTTGCTCTTATTCCAAAGGTTCCTAATCCTTCTAAGGTTGGGGATTTTAGGCCTATTTCGTGTTGTAACACTATCTACAAATGCATTGCCAAAATTATTGCGAATCGTGTTCAGATGGTGCTGCCTGATGTTGTTAGTCCTTTTCAGTCGGCCTTCGTTGCTGGTAGGAGGATTAGTGATAATATATTACTGTCGCAGGAATTGTTAAGGAACTATCATCGTGATGGGGGTCATCCTAGGTGTGCGCTGAAGGTAGATTTAATGAAAGCTTATGATTCTGTGCGGTGGGATTTCTTAGTGGCTATTTTACAGATTTTAGGCTTCCCAGAGCAGATGATAACTTGGATTTCTGAGTGCATTTCCACTGCCCGATTCTCGATTTCTATCAATGGCGAGTTGAATGGTTTCTTTGCTAGTGGCCGAGGTTTGAGGCAGGGGGATCCTATGTCCCCTTATTTATTTGTGCTGGCTATGGAGGTCTTCTCGGGGTTGATGCATATTATGGAGCAGGAGGGTCAGTTTGCATACCATTGGCGGTGTGGGAAGATTGGTATTTCGCATTTATGCTTTGCGGATGATCTTATGGTTTTCTGTAGGGCAGAGAGGGAGTCAGTTGCTGCAGTTAATGTTGTCCTTGGTCAGTTCCAAGCTCTTTCTGGGTTGATTCCTAATCCTAGCAAGAGCAATCTTTTTGTGGCTGGTGTGTCTTCTGAGACTAAGCAAGAGTTACTTGGGATTCTTGGTTTTCAGGAAGGGGTATTACCTGTCAGATATCTTGGGGTTCCTCTGATTTCTACTAAGCTTACGGCAGTGGATTGTAGGGTTCTTGTTGACAGGATTGTAGCGAGAGTTAAGAGTTGGACTAGTAGGGTTCTTTCTTTTGCAGGGAGGCTTCAGCTCATTCAATCTGTATTGTTCTCTATTCAGGTGTATTGGTCCTCCATTTTTATCTTGCCTAAGTCAGTTGTGATTAAGGTTGAAACTACTTTGCGTAGTTTTCTTTGGAAGGGTTCAGATTTAGGTAAAGGTGGGGCAAAGGTTGCATGGTCTTCGGTGTGTTTACCAAAGGAAGAGGGTGGTCTCGGTATTAAGAGCGTTGAGTGTTGGAATAAAGCTGCCATAAGTAAGCATTTGTGGGCTGTCTGTAGCAATTTGAGGTCTTCTGTCTGGGTCTCGTGGGTTAGATCTACTCTGCTTAAGGGAAAGAATGTGTGGGAGATTAGGTGCCCTGGGGATTGCTCGTGGAGTTGGAGGAAAATTCTAGGCCTTCGGTGTCTTGTGCGGCGGTTGATGCAGTTTCGGGTGGGTAATGGGGAGGATATTTCTCTTTGGTTTGATTATTGGCATCCGTTGGGTCCTTTGGTGGAGGTGTTTGGGCGACGGATTATTTATGATTCTGGTTTTGGTCTTCATGCTAGGGTGGCGGATGTTGTTCAGGGGAGGGATTGGGCTTGGCCTCGTTCCCTGACCGGGAATTGGATGGACATTATCAGTGGTATCCCTGCTTCCTTCAGGCCTAATAACTCTCAAGCTGATACTTTGTGTTGGGTTGAGGACTCTCGGGGGGCTTTCTCTATTCGTAATGCTTGGGAGGCTCTTCGGTCCCGGCAGCCAGCGGTGGATTGGTTTAGGTCCGTTTGGCATTCTAAATCAATTTCTAGACATGCTTTCATCTTCTGGTTGGCCATTAGGGGTGCTCTTTCTACTCAGGATAAGCTTCTTGTTTATGGCTTGATTCCGGCTATTCGTTGTGTGTTTTGTGGAGGGAGTTGTGAGGATGTCCCTCATCTCTTTTTTGAGTGTTCTTATTCTTGCGAGGTTTGGTTTGCTCTTTTAAGGAGGTGCATATTACCTCTGCGTGCTCGGAGTTGGGAGGATACTATTCTTTGGTCTTGCCATTTCCGCGGTCGGCAACTTCGTGGGTGGGTGGTGCGTATTATGCTTGTGGCTGCTGTCTATGCTATTTGGCGTGAGCGGATTGCTAGGATGCATGGCGAGTTACCTAAACCTGTTACCATGGTTGTTCGTTCCATTGTCAGAGATATTTGTATGCGTCTTAATTCCTTATCTGGTGTGATGCCTTCTCTTACTAATAGGTGGCTCCACCAGTCTTGGGGTTTATCTGATGCTATTTTTTTGTAATTCGCTTGTTTTGCCTTTTGTGGGGTTTGGTGGGTTCTTTTGGCTGTACCCTATGATAGGGTTTGTGCTTAGCTTTTATTGCTTTGCTGTTTTTTGAGTTTCGGTTGGTAGGGGGCCTGTCCCTTGTCTGACCTTGTGATCTTCTCGCTGGGGTATGCCCATTTGCTTTTGTTTTGTCTCTTTGGTTAATATACTTACATTATCCAAAAAAAAAAAATGTGGTGCTTTGGGTTCAATTTCGGGTATTGGTAATATTGGGCACGAAATTGGAGCTAATGGGGCTGATTCTACTGATACGAACCCCGTCAACTTGTGTCGAAACCCGTAACAAGCTCTGATACCAAATGATACGAACCCCGCCAACTTGTGATGAAACCCGTAACAAGCTCTGATACCAAATGATACGAACCCCGTCAACTTGTGACGAAACCCGTAACCATCTCTGATACCAAATGATACGAACCCCGTCAACTTGTGATGAAACCCGTAACAAGCTCTGATACCAAATGATACGAACCCCGCCAACTTGTGACGAAACCCGTAACAATGTTACTGCCTAGGACCGTTCTACTTTCAGGTTTAGGATGGAAACCGCGACCCAACACCTATAGAGAAGGTGCGAACCTTGGTATTAGGAGGACGCCACAATCAAGGATGGCAAACTTGATTGATAAGTCAAGGTACGAACGCCACAGAGTAATCTGATAAGTTCGTAGGTTCTTCAAAGAACCCAAGAGAGACTTAAACTCACATTTGGTATCAGAGCCAAAATTCCAAAATTAGGTTTGATTTATCTTTGAATTTTTCGTCCTTTTAATTCATAGCTTCTGCATTTTATTGTTTGCTCTTTTTTCTTGCTTGTTCTTCTTGAAGATTTTGTGTATTGATTATATTAAAATTCCAAAAAAAAAAAAAAAAAATTAGAACAAGACTTCTACACAAATTCTTCTTATATCCTAAGATTTCTTTGACTTCTACACAAATTTGTGCTTGTATCCTAAGACTTCTTTGAGTTCTACACCAATTCGTGCTTGTATCCTAAGATTTCTTTGAGTTCTACACAAATTCGTGTTTGTATCCTAAGTTCTTTTCTTTGTTGACTATTCTAGGTTGTGTTGTGAGTTGTGTTCATTATCCAAAAAAAATAAAAAAAAAAATCATTATCCAAAATATATATATATATATATATATATTCTGGTTGTGTTGTTATTTCGTGGGTTTTTTGTTGGTTAGAATATTCATACATTGGTTATTTCTTCTTTGTTAAGTTCAATTAGTTCTTATAGGACTTGAGGGTGAAAATAAAGAGTGGAAAAAGGCAAGATAGTGTGAGCACAGCATCGAGAAAAGCCTATTAGAGTGAAACACGAGTGGAGTGGTATCTTGAGTGCAAGCACGTGAGGATTGTGAGGATTTTTTTTTCTAACTCTTTCATTGCAGCTTTCTATAATGTCGAACCAAAGTGATTCAACACCTAGAGAGGAGAACATGTCCATTGTTCTGAAGGCCATGCAGCAGCAATTCGAGCGAATGAACGTGGTTTTTGGGGATATTAGAGATAGGATGGATCAACAAGATGAGGTTATAGCTCGTATACAAAGGGAACAGCCTTTGAACTTAGGTAGACAAAATAGGCGTGGTGTTTTCGGAGATGTATCTGAGAGAGAACGTGAGCTTAGAAGTGGGGATGATGATGATTTCGAATCTGAAGTTGAAATGGGTAGAAATAGGCCTAGAGGAGGTAGGCATGAAGGAGTACCGAGAAGAGGATTTCGGGGTCAAAATGGGGTAGTTAGGAATCGTGAAGATAATAACTTGGGTAGTATCAAAATGAAGATTCCATCGTTTCAAGGGAAAAATGATCCGGAGGTTTATCTCGAATGGGAAAAGAAGGTGGAGCTAGTGTTCGATTGCCACAATTATTCCGAGGATAAGAAGGTAAAACTTGCTGCCATTGAATTTTCTGAATATGCTATTGTTTGGTGGGATCAATTGGTGATGAACAGGAGGAGAAATAGGGAGCGTCCAATAGAGACGTGGGAGGAGATGAAAGCAGTGATGAGGAAGCGATTCGTCCCGAGCTACTACTACCGGGAGCTATACAACAAGTTGCAAAGTCTTCGACAAGGCAACCGAAGTGTGGAGGAATATTATAAGGAGATGGAGGTCGCTATGATTCGAGCAAATATAGAGGAGGATCGGGAAGCAACAATGTCTAGGTTCTTGGCAGGTTTGAATCGTGAAATTACCAATGTGGTGGAATTGCAACATTATGTGGAGTTGGAGGACATGGTTCACATGGCAATAAAAATAGAGAACCAGCTCAAAAGAAGGGGTAATACACGTCCAAGCTAAAATTCTAGTTCATCAGCTTGGAGACCAAATCATTGGAAGAAAGATGAGAAGTAGCCGATGATGAAGCCTAAGGCCGAGCAAAAGCCAGAAGCAACAAACAATGGAAATCAAGGTAAATCCGATTCTTCCACTTCTAGAAATCGTGATATTAAGTGTTTTAAGTGTCAAGGCAGGGGTCACATAGCTAGCCAATGTCCAAACAAAAGAGTTATGGTGATACGAGATAATGGAGAGGTCGAATCAGAAGATGACGAAGAAAACACCGACTCTATGCCACCATTGGAGGATGCTGATAATGAAGAATACGCTGTCCAAGGAGAGATGTTGGTGGCAAGGCGAGCGCTAAGTGTCCAAGTCAAAAAAGAAGAAGAAGTACAACGAGAAAATATTTTCCATACTAGGTGCCATGTTAATAACAAGGTATGTAGTATGATAATAGATGGTGGTAGTTGTACTAATATTGCTAGCACTCTTATGGTGGAAAGGTTAGGCTTGCCAATAATTAAACACCCCCGACCTTACAAGTTGCAATGGCTAAACGATAGTGGTGAGGTAAAGGTGAACAAACAAGTTATGATTTCTTTTCAAATCGGAAAATATGAAGACAAAGTGTTATGCGACGTAGTTCCAATGCAAGCAGGGCACTTGTTACTAGGACGACCATGGCAGTTTGACTGACGTGTTAGTCATGATGGCTTCACCAACAAGTACTCTTTCGTGCATAACCAAAGGACAATCACTCTAGTTCCTTTGACACCACAACAAGTTTATGAGGATCAATTGAGGTTGCAACAAGAGAGTGAGAAAAAGAAAATGAGAGCAAAAGAAAAAGAGGCCGAGACAAAAAAGAAAGAGAAAAATGAGAGAGAAACGGCCATTGAAAGAAAAGAAGAGAGAAAAACAAATTTTTATGCTAGAGCGAGTGATGTTAAAAGAGCGATGTTGTCCAACAAACCCATACTTATACTTATGTATAAGGAAGAATGTTTAAATGTTAACCAACTTGAGGCTTCTTTGCCTAGCTCTGTTTTATCTCTCTTGCAGGAATTTGATGATGTTTTTCCCGAGGAAATTCCAGATGGTTTGCCACCTATTCGAGGGATTGAGCATCAAATTGATTTTGTACCCGGCGCAACCATTCCAAACCGACCAGCCTATCGCAGTAATCCTGAGGAGACAAAGGAGCTTCAAAGGCAGGTTGATGAATTAATGAAAAAAGGGTATGTTCAGGAAAGCATGAGTCCTTGTGCTGTTCCAGTTATTTTGGTTCCTAAGAAGGACGGCTCATGGAGAATGTGTGTTGATTGCCGAGCTGTTAACAATATAACGGTAAAGTATCGACATCCTATTCCTCGCTTAGATGATATGCTAGATGAATTGCATGGTTCTTGTGTATTTTCTAAAGTTGATTTGAAAAGTGGATACCATCAGATTAGAATGAAAGAAGGTGATGAGTGGAAAACTCCGTTTAAAACAAAATATGGTTTGTATGAATGGTTAGTTATGCCTTTTGGGTTAACTAATGCTCCTAGTACTTTCATGAGATTAATGAACCATGTTTTGCGAGCTTTCATTGGACAATTCGTAGTTGTTTATTTTGATGATATTCTCATATATAGCAAAAACTTGGATGAACATGTAGTGCATTTAAAATCTGTCTTAGATGTACTCAGGAAAGAAAAGTTGTTTGCTAATCTGAACAAGTGTACCTTTTGCACCAATAAACTTGTGTTTCTAGGATTTGTTGTTAATGCACAAGGTATACAGGTTGATGAGGAGAAGGTATGTGCAATTCAAGAGTGGCCGAGTCCCACAACTGTAGGTAATGTAAGAAGTTTTCATGGACTTGCTAGTTTCTACCGACGGTTTGTGAAAGATTTTAGCTCATTGGCCGCACCGCTTACCGAAGTAATAAAAAAGAACGTTGGATTCAAGTGGGGAGAAGAACAAGAGAAGGCGTTTCATTTGATTAAGCAAAAGCTGACCAACGCCCCTTTATTGTCTTTACCTAACTTTAATAAGACGTTTGAAATTGAATGTGATGCTTCAGGTATTGGTATAGGTGCAGTATTAATGCAGGAGGGACGACCAATTGCTTACTTCAGTGAGAAACTAAGTGGGGCAGCCTTAAACTACCCGACTTATGATAAAGAGCTGTATGCATTGGTTCGGGCTTTACAGACATGGCAACATTACTTGTGGCCTAAAGAATTCGTAATTCACACCGATCATGAGTCCTTAAAACACCTTAAAGGCCAACACAAGTTGAATAAGAGGCATGCACGATGGGTCGAATTCATTGAGACTTTTCCGTACGTTATTCGATATAAACAAGGTAAGGAGAACATCGTTGCTGATGCACTTTCTCGAAGGTACACTCTTCTATCTACTCTTGATGCTAAGATTCTTGGTTTTGAGCATATTAAAGATTTATATCCTTTAGATTGTGATTTTTGTGAAGATTATGTATCTTGTGAAAAGAGTGCCAGTGGTAAGTATTTTAGACATGAGGGTTTCTTGTTTCGAGACAATAAATTGTGTATACCAAATTGTTCCTTGCGAGATTTGCTGGTGAGAGAATCACATGGGGGAGGGCTAATGGGACACTTTGGGGTAGCTAAAACCTTAGCCGTTCTGCAAGAACACTTCTATTGGCCACACATGAAACGAGATGTTGAGAGACTTTGTGGCAGATGTGTCACATGTAGGCAAGCGAAATCCCGAGTACAACCCTATGGCTTATATACACCACTTCCAATTCCTAGTTAACCTTGGATTGATATTTCAATGGATTTTGTATTAGGTTTGCCTAGGTCAAAAAGGGGAAGAGATTCTGTGTTTGTTGTCGTGGATAGATTTTCTAAAATGGCACATTTTATTCCATGTCACAAGACTGATGATGCTTCACATGTTGCAGATTTGTTCTTTAAAGAAATTGTTCGCTTACATGGCGTGCCTAGAACAATTGTTTCTGATAGGGATGCTAAGTTCTTAAGTTATTTCTGGAAGACCTTATGGGCTAAGTTAGGAACTAAGTTGTTGTTTTCAACTACTTGTCATCCTCAAACTGATGGTCAAACAGAAGTAGTAAATAGGACCTTATCTACCTTGTTGCGTGCAATTATCAAAAAGAACATTAAAACATGGGAAGAATGCTTACCGCATGTTGAGTTTGCTTATAATCGTTCTGTTCATTCTGCTACTAAATTTTCACCATTTGAGATTGTTTATGGTTTTAATCCTTTAACTCCTTTGGATTTATCACCATTACCAATGTCCGAGCATGTGAATTTAGATGGGAAAAGAAAAGCTGAACTTGTAAAGCAGATTCATGAGAAAGCAAAGGTCAACATTGAACGGCGAACGGAGCAATATGAAAAACAAGCCAATAAGGGCCGACGACAGATGGTCTTCGAACCTGGAGAATGGGTTTGGGTGCATATGCGCAAGGAGCGCTTTCCGACCCAGAGGAAATCCAAGCTACTACCTAGAGGGGATGGTCCCTTTCAAGTCCTAGAACGCATCAATGATAATGCGTATAAGCTAGACTTGCCCGGTGAGTATAATGTAAGTGCTACATTCAATGTTTCTGATTTAAGTCCTTTTGATGCAGGTGATGACCCTGATTTGAGGACAAATCCTTTTCAAGAGGAGGGGAATGATGAAGACTTATCTAGCACAAGGGCATGGAATGCGGATCCAATCCAAGTTCCCGTTGGGCCGGTTACAAGAGCACGTGCTAAGAAATTCAAAAATGCATTGAGTGGGCTAATTCAAGGGATTTGGGTTCAGGCATATTCATGGAGGCCCATGGAAGGAATGGACTTGCAAAAGGAGGGCCCAACCTTAGTGAATGTAATTCAAGTTAAGGAAGATGCAACTTGCTAATTCGAAGGGATAAATTTGGAAATTCATAACGTGTGAACGGTTAGGTTTCTAGAGACTTGTGAGAGGACTTTTCAAAGTTCATGATCTTATCTTCAATTTTCAGTTTGGAATCAGATCCATTGGAGGTCACACGAGGAAGATATGGTCGGTTATTTCAAAGTATCCAGAAGTTGTCTTACTTTGACAATTGTTGTCTTACTTTGACAATTGTGTTATCTTCATTTGATAATTGTGTTGCACGTTTTTATTGAGTTCAAAGCTTCCTAGTCAACAAATCACACCTTCCTTTACTTGTTTTCGTTTCCCATGCTTGGAGGGTTGTTCCAAGACATTTCATTTTCTATTTAAACTAATTTGTAAGTCATTTTATGGAACCATTGATCAATTAATACAAAAACTGAGTGAAATTTCGTTTCACCTACTTGTTCTTGATAGAACTACTGAACTTATCAAAGGAAGGCTTCCTTTGTGGCGTTCTTGAGTGTTTATACTTCCGGGTTCGTGGATTGAGTATTCATCGGGTCTAGAAGGTTGAAGAATCTGATTTTTGGGAGTTCTTGGGTGTAAAACAAATTGAGTGTGGGTTTGGGGGTTATATAACCTTACGGGTTCACATCATTTGGTATCAGAGCTGGTTACGCGTTTCGTCACAAGTTGACGGGTATCATTTGGTATCAGAGCTTGTTACGGGTTTCATCACAAGTTGACGGGGTTCGTATCATTTGGTATCAGAGATGGTTACGGGTTTCGTCACAAGTTGACGAGGTTCGTATCATTTGGTATCAGAGCTTGTTACGGGTTTCATCACAAGTTGGCGGGGTTCGTATCATTTGGTATCAGAGCTTGTTACGGGTTTCATCACAAGTTGACGGGGTTCGTATCATTTTGGTATCAGAGCTGGTTACGCGTTTCGTCACAAGTTGACGGGGTTCGTATCATTTGGTATCAGAGCTGGTTACGCGTTTCGTCACAAGTTGACGGGTATCATCTACAAAATTAGATGGGCCAAGGATTAATGTTATTGAATCACCTTCGAATTATGGTGGATTTGGGCTTGCAAGGGATGATAATAGAAAGGAAAAGCTTGGTAACTTGCATTTTGGGTCTGATGTGGGTGTAATTGGGCTGAAATCGAGTGCTTTGGGCTCATTTTCGGGTCTTGGTAGCTTTGGACAAGGAGGGGCTGATCTTGGACCATTTTCAACACCTTCTTCCATGCATGATCAAGGGCTGAAACCATCTTATGCTAAGGCTGTCCAGAATTCTTCTCCTATTGCTTGTGAGGTACGATCTTCTACCTTTGAATCCTTACAATATTTTAAACCTACTGAAGAAAATGGAAGAATTAAAGTTAGCCCTCCGGTTGAGGTAGCTATTGAGGGAAGTGAAGAATGGAGAACTTCCTTGATAGGGTACTTTGTGGATAAGCGAATTCCATTCCCCGTAGTGAATTCAATAGTTCATAAAATTTGGGGTAGGTTTGGCCTTAAAGAAGTCTTATCTTCGGAACAAGGGTTCTTTATTTTCAAGTTTGATAGTCTTGACCATGCTTGTGAAGTTCTTGAAAAAGGTCCATGGCATATAGTGAATAAATTGCTTGTTCTTAAAAGGTGGCAGCCTAGTTTATCCTTGTCTAAAGATGAGTTACGCAATATTCCTGTATGGGTTAAACTTTATAATCTACCTTTTGAATATTGGACTTCTAAGGGCCTGAGTTTTGTAGTTAGTGCTTTGGGCATTCCATTACATGCTGATCACATTACATTAGCTAGGAAACGTCTTAGCTTTGCTCGTGTGTGTGTTGAGATTGATGCTTCGAAGGATGTCATTAATGAGTTTGATATTCAATGTGCTAATGGGGAGTGGAAAACTATTTATGCTGTTTATGAGTGGCTTCCTTCTAGGTGTAATATTTGTAAGGTGTTTGGGCATGCGTCGAGCATATGTAAACAAAGCGTTCAAGATTTGGGTGACAATGTGAATCTGGTTACAGGAAATAGAGGGGTTGATGTTCATGATATGAAGAAGAGGCAAGAAGACTCGTTGGGGCCTAAACGACCGGTTTGGGTTGAGGTTAAAAAAAAGAACAAGGGTGGAGAATTATCTACTATGGGGAACAGTGCTAGTGTTCCGCTTGTGGAAAATATTGATAATCATCTTAATTTAGTGCCAATGGAGGGCAATGACCATACTCTAAATTTGGAAGTAACGGAAGAGGGTACTCCTTTAGCAATTCTGGACACTGTTTGTGATGCAGGGGCTGTTCTTTGTAAGGATGGGGCTAATGGTTATGTTGATGACAGGGATGCTCTTTGTGATAAGGATGAGGCTGGTTATGGTGAGGATGGTAGTGATTCTAGTCCTCCTCGTAATGCATTGGCTTCAAAAGTTAAGGATTCTCTGGAAAAGAAAAAGAAGAAGAAAGGTTCTAGTAGTAAGGGTAAGAAGAATAAGAAGCACTCCTCCCCTAAGGGGGGTAAGTGGAGATAGATTTGTGGGGGTTTCTTCTTATCTTTGTATATTTATTATGATTTTTGGGTGCTGGAATATTAGGGGTCTTAATGACCCTTTGAAGCAAAGAGAGGTTCGCAGTTTGATTAAAGATGAGAAATAGTCTTTGTGTGGTTTAGTGGAAACGAAAGTTCTTTTTTTTTTTTGGATAATGTAAGTACATTAACCAAAGAGACAAAACAAAAGCAAAGGGGCATACCCCAGCGAGAAGATCACAAGGTCAGACAAGGGAGAGGCCCCCTACCAACCGAAACTCAAAAAACAGCAAAGCAATAAAAGCTAAGCACAAACCCTGTCATAGGGTACAGCCAAAAGAACCCACCAAACCCCATAAAAGGCAAAACAAGCGAATTACAAAAAAATAGAATCAGATAAACCCCAAGACTGGTGGAGCCACCTATTAGTAGGAGAAGGCATCACACCAGATAAGGAATTAAGACGCATACAAACATCTCTGACAATGGAACGAACAACCATGGTAACAGGTTTAGGTAACTCGCCATGCATCCTAGCATTCCGCTCACGCCAAATAGCATAGACAGCAGCCGCAAGCATAATACGCACCACCCACCCACGAAGTTGCCGACCGCGGAAATGGCAAGACCAAAGAATAATATCCTCCCAGCTCCGAGCACGCAGAGGTAATCTGCACTTCCTTAAAAGAGCAAACCAAACCTCGCAAGAATAAGAACAATAAAAAAAGAGATGAGGGACATCCTCACAACTCCCTCCACAAAACACACAACGAATAGCCGGAATCAAGCCATAAACAAGAAGCTTATCCTGAGTAGAAAGAGCACCCCTAATGGCCAACCAGAAGATAAAAGCATGTCTAGGGATTGATTTAGAATTCCAAACGGACCTAAACCAATCCACCGCTGGCTGCCGGGACCGAAGAGCCTCCCAAGAATTATGAATAGAGAAAGCCCCCCGAGAGTCCTCAACCCAACACAAAGTATCAGCTTGAGAGTTATTAGGCCTAAAGGAAGCAGGGATACCACTGATAATGTCCATCCAATTCCCGGTCACGGAACGAGACCAAGCCCAATCCCTCTCCTGAACAACATCCGCCACCCTAGCATGAAGACCAAAACCAGTCTTGGAAGGTGAACAACATCCGCCACCCTAACGAAAGTTCTGGAGGAAAATAAAGATGTTATTCTTAAGACCATTGACCGGTCTTGGAAGGTGGAGTGTAATTATAATTTTTCCTCTTTGGGAAGGATTTGGGTTTGTTGGAATCCGTTCGATGTTACTGTTTTGGTTGTCGGATCTTCTGAACAAGTTATCCATTGTAGAGTTTTTTCTGTTGATTCTACTTGGGAGTGTATGATATCGATAGTGTACGGTGATAATTGTAATGTTCGTAGGGAGGCGTTGTGGGCTGATTTAGTGGCACGCGGAGTGGAATGGGAGAATAGTGCTTGGATTGTGATGGGTGACTTTAATGCTATTAAGACTTCGGTTGAGAGTGTTGGAGGATCCAATTCTTGGGGTTTGATGTGAACCCGTAAGGTTATATAACCCCCAAACCCACACTCAATTTGTTTTGCACCCAAGAACTCCCAAAAATCAGATTCTTCAACCTTCTAGACCCGATGAATACTCAATGCACGAACCCGGAAGTATAAACACTCAAGAACGCCACAAAGGAAGCCTTCCTTTGATAAGTTCAGTAGTTCTATCAAGAACAAGTAGGTGAAACGAAATTTCACTCAGTTTTTGTATTAATGATCAATGGTTCCATAAAATGACTTACAAATGAGTTTAAATAAAAAATGAAATGTCTTGGAACAACCCTCCAAGCATGGGAAACGAAAACAAGTAAAGGAAGGTGTGATTTGTTGACTAGGAAGCTTTGAACTCAATAAAAACGAGCAACACAATTATCAAATGAAGATAACACAATTGTCAAAGTAAGACAACAATTGTCAAAGTAAGACAGCTTCTGGATACTTTGAAATAACCGACCATATCTTCCTCGTGTAACCTCCAATGGATCTGATTCCAAATTGAAAATTGAAGATAAGATCCTGAACTTTGAAAAGTCCTACTCACAAGTCTCTAGAAACCTAACCGTTCACACGTTATGAATTTCCAAAGTTATCCCTTCGAATTAGCAAGTTGCATCTTCCTTAACTTGAATTACATTCACTAAGGTTGGGCTCTCCTTTTGCAAGTCCATTCCTTCCATGGGCCTCCATGAATATGCCTGAACCCAAATCCCTTGAATTAGCCCACTCAATGCATTTTTGAATTTCTTAGCACGTGCTCTTGTAACCGGCCCAACGGGAACTTGGATTGGATCCGCATTCCATGCCCTTGTGCTAGATAAGTCTTCATCATTCCCCTCCTCTTGAAAAGGATTTGTCCTCAAATCAGGGTCATCACCTGCATCAAAAGGACTTAAATCAGAAACATTGAATGTAGCACTTACATTATACTCACCGGGCAAGTCTAGCTTATACGCATTATCATTGATGCGTTCTAGGACTTGAAAAGGACCGTCCCCTCTAGGTAGTAGCTTGGATTTCCTCTGGGTCGGAAAGCGCTCCTTGCGCATATGCACCCAAACCCATTCTCCAGGTTCGAAGACCATCTGTCGTCGGCCCTTATTGGCTTGTTTTTCATATTGCTCCGTTCGCCGTTCAATGTTGACCTTTGCTTTCTCATGAATCTGCTTTACAAGTTCAGCTTTTCTTTTCCCATCTAAATTCACATGCTCGGACATTGGTAATGGTGATAAATCCAAAGGAGTTAAAGGATTAAAACCATAAACAATCTCAAATGGTGAAAATTTAGTAGCAGAATGAACAGAACGATTATAAGCAAACTCAACATGCGGTAAGCATTCTTCCCATGTTTTAATGTTCTTTTTGATAATTGCACGCAACAAGGTAGATAAGGTCCTATTTACTACTTCTGTTTGACCATCAGTTTGAGGATGACAAGTAGTTGAAAACAACAACTTAGTTCCTAACTTAGCCCATAAGGTCTTCCAGAAATAACTTAAGAACTTAGCATCCCTATCAGAAACAATTGTTCTAGGCACGCCATGTAAGCGAACAATTTCTTTAAAGAACAAATCTGCAACATGTGAAGCATCATCAGTCTTGTGACATGGAATAAAATGTGCCATTTTAGAAAATCTATCCACGACAACAAACACGGAATCTCTTCGCCTTTTTGACCTAGGCAAACCTAATACAAAATCCATTGAAATATCAATCAAAGGTTAACTAGGAATTGGAAGTGGTGTATATAAGCCATGGGGTTGTACTCGGGATTTCGCTTGCCTACATGTGACACATCTGCCACAAAGTCTCTCAACATCTCGTTTCATGTGTGGCCAATAGAAGTGTTCTTGCAGAACGGCTAAGGTTTTAGCTACCCCAAAGTGTCCCATTAGCCCTCCCCCATGTGATTCTCTTACCAGCAAATCTCGCAAGGAACAATTTGGTATACACAATTTATTGTCTCGAAACAAGAAACCCTCATGTCTAAAATACTTACCACTGGCACTCTTTTCACAAGATACATAATCTTCACAAAAATCACAATCTAAAGGATATAAATCTTTAATATGCTCAAAACCAAGAATCTTAGCATCAAGAGTAGATAGAAGAGTGTACCTTCGAGAAAGTGCATCAGCAACGATGTTCTCCTTACCTTGTTTATATCGAATAACGTACGGAAAAGTCTCAATGAATTCGACCCATCGTGCATGCCTCTTATTCAACTTGTGTTGGCCTTTAAGGTGTTTTAAGGACTCATGATCGGTGTAAATCACGAATTCTTTAGGCCACAAGTAATGTTGCCATGTCTCTAAAGCCCGAACCAATGCATACAGCTCTTTATCATAAGTCGGGTAGTTTAAGGCTGCCCCACTTAGTTTCTCACTGAAGTAAGCAATTGGTCGTCCCTCCTGCATTAATACTGCACCTATACCAATACCTGAAGCATCACATTCAAGTTCAAACGTTTTATTAAAGTTAGGTAAAGACAATAAAGGGGCGTTGGTCAGCTTGTGCTTAATCAATTGAAACGCCTTCTCTTGTTCTTCTCCCCACTTGAATCCAACGTTCTTTTTTATTACTTCGGTAAGCGGTGCGGCCAATGAGCTAAAATCTTTCACAAACCGTTGGTAGAAACTAGCAAGTCCATGAAAACTTCTTAAATTACCTATAGTTGTGGGAGTCGGCCACTCTTGAATTGCACATACCTTTACCTATAGTTGTGGGAGTCGGCCACTCTTGAATTGCACATACCTTCTCCTCATCAACCTGTATACCCTGTGCACTAACAACAAATCCTAGAAACACAAGTTTATTGGTTTAAAAGGTACACTTTTTCAGATTAGCAAACAACTTTTCTTTCCTGAGTACATCTAAGACAGATTTTAAATGCACTACATGTTCATCCACGTTTTTGCTATATATGAGAATATCATCAAAATAAACAACTATGAATTGTCCAATGAAAGCTCGCAAAACATGGTTCATTAATCTCATGAAAGTACTAGGAGCATTAGTTATCCCAAAAGGCATAACTAACCATTCATACAAACCATATTTTGTTTTAAACGCAGTTTTCCACTCATCACCTTCTTTCATTCTAATCTGATGGTATCCACTTTTCAAATCAACTTTAGAAAATACACAAGAACCATGCAATTCATCAAGCATATCATCTAAGCGAGGAATAGGATGTCGATACTTTACCGTTATATTGTTAACAGCTCGGCAATCAACACACATTCTCCATGAGCCGTCCTTCTTAGGAACCAAAATAACTGGAACAGCACAAGGACTCATGCTTTCCTGAACATACCCTTTTTTCATTAATTCATCAACCTGCCTTTGAAGCTCCTTTGTCTCCTCAGGATTACTGCGATAGGCTGGTCGGTTTGGAATGGTTGCGCCGGGTACAAAATCAATTTGATGCTCAATCCCTCGAATAGGTGGCAAACCATCTGGAATTTCCTCGAGAAAAACATCATCAAATTCCTGCAAGAGAGATAAAACCAGATTTTTACCTTCACCCAAAACCAGATTTTCATCTTTTTCATCATACAAAACCCCATGAAGAACATCATCATGCTTGGATTCAATCCCATTTACACAACCAACAGCTCCATGCCTATCATGTGTTGTTTTATTTGATTGCAATCCCGAAACAGTAGCAAAACAACCATCCTTTGAGCAATTCTCACCCAAATTCGGACTTCTTCCTTCTACAGCACCAATACCATGAGGCAAATTCGAAGGAACAAGTTTTGTAGACACGCAACACCCGGAAACAGGAGTGTTCTTCTCTTCTCTCTTTTCTATTCTCTCTTCGTGATTATTATTGATTTCTTTAATGATTACGAGCTCAATTTTCATTTTCTTTAGTTTTAGGTTTGCTGGTTCGTTTTCTTTAATTCATTACAAGTTGTTTAGTTTGTTTTTACTACTATGGATGATTTTAATGTGGCCAATCTTGGTGGTTTTAAGGCTAATTCGAGCTGAAACTTGTCTTGAACCAATGGAATGAAGGGATGTAGGGTTTTGGTAGATCAAACCCAAAATCCTACTGCTAGTGGTGTGAAGAAGGATGGAGACCATGTTTCTTCTTTGATCTCAAATGGAATGAAGGGCTATCATATAGCTGATGGTGGTGTGAAGAAGGGTGGAGACTATGTTTCTTCTTTGAGTTCCAATGGAGTGAATGGTTATCATGAAGGGCTAGTCATGGGCTGTCATGATATATCATCTATAGATGGTGGTGTCAAGAAGGATGGAGACCATGTTTCTTCTTCTTCTTTGATGATCACTGGGATAAAGAGCTGTCATGAAGGGGTAATGAAGGGCTGCCATGATATGCCCTCTATTGTTGATGGTGGTATGAAGGATGGCAACCATGTTTCTTCTTTGAAATTCAATGGTATGAAGGGCTGTCATGATAAAGCTTCAGCTGGAGTTGTTAAAACTGAATTTGGTAATGGTGGTGCAATGAAAAATGTCTCTTTTGGTGTAAGTAGTAGGTCTCTTGAAATGGATGATAATTGTGATGGAGTAGGAGCTGTCTCCAAAGGAAGAATTGGTTGTCTTTCAACTATTTCGGGATTGGACAAGAAGAAAGGTGTGGTTGACATTGGTGACAAGGGTGAAGACTTGTTGAATGAGGTGTTGCATAGAGATAATAATGGACAAAATTTTCAAATGGTGGTTGGAGACATGTGCAATGGGCAAATAATTCAAAGGATGGATGATTCTCATGGGCGGATTTTTCAACATAAGGATGCTAATATTGACATTAATGGCCAAAATTGTCAAAGGAAGGTGGTTGTTGATGACCTTCCTCCACTAAATAAAAGTATTCAGCAAGGAATGGGGGTAATAGAGTCAAAATGTGGTGCATTGGGTTCAATTTCGGGTATTGGTAATGTTGGGCACGAAATTGGAGCTAATGGGGCTGATTCTACAAAATTAGATGGGCCAAGGATTAATGTTATTGAATCACCTTCGAATTATGGTGGATTTGGGCTTGCAAGAGATGATAATAGAAAGGAAAAGCTTGGTAACTTGCATTTTGGGTCTGATGTGGGTGTAATTGGGCCGAAATCGAGTGCTTTGGGCTCAATTTCGGGTCTTGGTAGCTTTGGACAAGGAGGGGCTGATCTTGGACCATTTTCAACACCTTCTTCCATGCATGATCAAGGGCTGAAACCATCTTATGCTAAGGCTGTCCAGAATTCTTCTCCTATTGCTTGTGAGGTACGATCTTCTACCTTTGAATCCTTACAATATTTTAAACCTACTGAAGAAAATGGAAGAATTAAAGTTAGCCCTCCGGTTGAGGTAGCTATTGAGGGAAGTGAAGAATGGAGAACTTCCTTGATAGGGTACTTTGTGGATAAGCGAATTCCATTCCCCGTAGTGAATTCAATAGTTCATAAAATTTAGGGTAGGTTTGGCCTTAAAGAAGTCTTATCTTCGGAACAAGGGTTCTTTATTTTCAAGTTTGATAGTCTTGACCATGCTTGTGAAGTTCGTGAAAAAGGTCCATGGCATATAGTGAATAAATTGCTTGTTCTTAAAAGGTGGCAGCCTAGTTTATCCTTGTCTAAAGATGAGTTACGCAATATTCCTGTATGGGTTAAACTTTATAATCTACCTTTTGAATATTGGACTTCTAAGGGCCTGAGTTTTGTAGTTAGTGCTTTGGGCATTCCATTACATGCTGATCACATTACATTAGCTAGGAAACGTCTTAGCTTTGCTCGTGTGTGTGTTGAGATTGATGCTTCGAAGGATGTCATTAATGAGTTTGATATTCAATGTGCTAATGGGGAGTGGAAAACTATTTATGCTGTTTATGAGTGGCTTCCTTCTAGGTGTAATATTTGTAAGGTGTTTGGGCATGCGTCGGGCATATGTAAACAAAGCGTTCAAGATTTGGGTGACAATGTGAATATGGTTACCGGAAATGGAGGGGTTGATGTTCATGATATGAAGAAGAGGCACGAAGACTCGTTGGGGCCTAAACGACCGGTTTGAGTTGAGGTTAAAAAAAAGAACAAGGGTGGAGAATTATCTACTATGGGGAACAGTGCTAGTGTTCCGCTTGTGGAAAATATTGATAATCATCTTAATTTAGTGCCAATGGAGGGCAATGACCATACTCTGAATTTGGAAGTAACGGAAGAGGGTACTCCTTTAGCAATTCTGGACACTGTTTGTGATGCAGGGGCTGTTCTTTGTAAGGATGGGGCTAATGGTTATGTTGATGACAGGGATGCTCTTTGTGATGATGGAGATGCTATTTGTGATAAGGATGAGCCTGGTCATGGTGAGGATGGTAGTGATTCTAGTCCTCCTCGTAATGCTTTGGCTTCAAAAGTTAAGGATTCTCTGGAAAAGAAAAAGAAGAAGAAAGGTTCTAGTAGTAAGGGTAAGAAGAATAAGAAGCACTCCTCCCCTAAGGGGGGTAAGTGGAGATAGATTGTGGGGGTTTCTTCTTATCTTTGTATATTTATTATGATTTTTGGGTGCTGGAATATTAGGGGTCTTAATGACCCTTTGAAGCAAAGAGAGGTTCGCAATTTGATTAAAGATGAGAAATTGTCTTTGTGTGGTTTAGTGGAAACGAAAGTTCTGGAGAAAAATAAAGATGTTATTCTTAAGACCATTGACCGGTCTTGGAAGGTGGAGTGCAATTATAATTTTTCCTCTTTATGGAGGATTTGGGTTTGTTGGAATCCGTTCGATGTTACTGTTTTGGTTGTCGGATCTTCTGATCAAGTTATCCATTGTAGAGTTTCTTCTGTTGATTCTACTTGGGAGTGTATGATATCGATAGTGTACGGTGATAATTGTAATGTTCGTAGGGAGGCATTGTGGGCTGATTTAGTGGCGCGCGGAGTGGAATGGGAGAATAGTGCTTGGATTGTGATGGGTGACTTTAATGCTATTAAGTCTTCGGTTGAGAGTGTTGGAGGATCCAATTCTTGGCCACATTGGAAAGACGACTTTTCTAATTGTTTAGCTGAGTCTGGGTTGGATGATCTGCGATTTAATGGGTGCTTCTATACATGGTCTAATCATCGTACGGTTGATCCTATTATTCGAAAGTTAGATCGAGCTTTGGTCAATTTGAAGTGGGATATTTCATTTCGAGGTTCTGAGGCGCATTTTCTTCCTTCCAATGTTTCTGATCACTCTCCTATGATTGTTAAGATTGTGGATCTCCCTCGGCGACGGGTGCCTTTTAAGTTTTTTGATTTTTGGGCGGATCATCCAGAATTTTTATCCTTGGTGGATCGAGTTTGGGCGGACAGGGTGGATGGGTCTCCTATGTTTCAGCTATGTAAGAAGCTAAAAAGATTGAAAGTGGAGCTTAAGAAACTTAATAGGGAGTGTTATTCTGACTTGTCTTCTAGGGTGCAGCAAGCTAAGCATGATTTAGAGTCTGTGCAATGGGATATTCAGAGGCAGCCTACGAACATTTCTTTACATGGGGAGGAGTCTCGGTTGGTGAAGCTTTATGGTGATTTGAGTAGAGATGAGGAGAGTTTTTTTAGACAAAAGTCCCGGGTTCAGTGGATTAATTTGGGAGATAGGAATTCTAAGTTCTTTTTTCGATCGATGAGACAAAGATGTAGTAGGAGTAAGGTATTATCTCTTACCGATGAGCATGGTAATCGTGTGGAGGAGCCTAGTGAAGTTAAATCAATGGTGGTGAACTTCTTTGAGACACTTCTGAGACAGCCTGCTGGATGCCCTAGGATTGACCTTGATTTAGTGAGGCGGGCTCTCCCTAAGCGTATTTCTGGTGATCAGTGTGCTACCTTGGGTAGAGAGGTTAGTGATGTTGAAATTAAGGCAGTTTTGTTCTCTTTAAAAGATAATAAAGCTCCTGGTCCGGATGGGTATAATGCTACTTTCTTCAAGAAAGCTTGGTCTGTTGTTGGTGATGATTTTCTTCGTGCTATTCATTCGTTTTTTAGCTCCGGGAGATTGCTCAAGCAAGTGAATGCTACTGTGGTTGCTCTTATTCCTAAGGTTCCTAATCCTTCTAAGGTTGGGGATTTTAGGCCTATTTCGTGTTGTAACACTATCTACAAATGCATTGCCAAAATTATTGCGAATCGTGTTCAGATGGTGCTGCCTGATGTTGTTAGTCCTTTTCAGTCGGCCTTCGTTGCTGGTAGGAGGATTAGTGATAATATATTACTGTCGCAGGAATTGTTAAGGAACTATAATCGTGATGGGGGTCATCCTAGGTGTGCGTTGAAGGTAGATTTAATGAAAGCTTATGATTCTGTGCGGTGGGATTTCTTAGTGGCTATTTTACAGATTTTAGGCTTCCCAGAGCAGATGATAACTTGGATTTCTGAGTGCATTTCCACTCCCCGTTTCTCGATTTCTATCAATGGCGAGTTGAATGGTTTCTTTGCTAGTGGCCGAGGTTTGAGGCAGGGGGATCCTATGTCCCCTTATTTATTTGTGCTGGCTATGGAGGTCTTCTCGGGGTTGATGCATATTATGGAGCAGGAGGGTCAGGTTGCATACCATTGGCGGTGTGGGAAGATTGGTATTTCGCATTTATGCTTTGCGGATGATCTTATGGTTTTCTGTAGGGCAGAGAGGGAGTCAGTTGCTGCAGTTAATGTTGTCCTTGGTCAGTTCCAAGCTCTTTCTGGGTTGATTCCTAATCCTAACAAGAGTAATCTTTTTGTGGCTGGTGTGTCTTCTGAGACTAAGCAAGAGTTACTTGGGATTCTTGGTTTTCAGGAAGGGGTATTACCTGTCAGATATCTTGGGGTTCCTCTGATTTCTACTAAGCTTACGGCAGTGGATTGTAGGTATCTTGTCGACAGGATTGTAGCGAGAGTTAAGAGTTAGACTAGTAGGGTTCTTTCTTTTGCAGGGAGGCTTCAGCTCATTCAATATGTATTGTTCTCTATTCAGGTGTATTGGTCCTCCATTTTTATCTTGCCTAAGTCAGTGGTGATTAAGGTTGAAACTACTTTGCGTAGTTTTCTTTGGAAGGGTTCAGATTTAGGTAAAGGTGGGGCAAAGGTTGCATGGTCTTCGGTGTGTTTACCAAAGGAAGAGGGTGGTCTCGGTATTAAGAGCGTTGAGTGTTGGAATAAAGCTGCCATAAGTAAGCATTTGTGGGCTGTCTGTAGCAATTTGAGGTCTTCTGTCTGGGTCTCGTGGGATAGATCTACTCTGCTTAAGGGAAAGAATGTGTGGGAGGTTAGGTGCCCTGGGGATTGCTCGTGGAGTTGGAGGAAAATTCTAGGCCTTCGGTGTCTTGTACGGCGGTTGATGCAGTTTCGGGTGGGTAATGGGGAGGATATTTCTCTTTGGTTTGATTATTGGCATCCGTTGGGTCTTTTGGTGGAGGTGTTTGGGCGACGGATTATTTATGATTCTGGTTTTGGTCTTCATGCTAGGGTGGCGGATGTTGTTCAGGGAAGGGATTGGGCTTGGCCTCGTTCCCTGACCGGGAATTGGATGGACATTATCAGTGGTATCCCTGCTTCCTTCAGGCCTAATAACTCTCAAGCTGATACTTTGTGTTGGGTTGAGGACTCTCAGGGGGCTTTCTCTATTCGTAATGCTTAGGAGGCTCTTCGGTCCCGGCAGCCAGCGGTGGATTGGTTTAGGTCCGTTTGGCATTCTAAATCAATTCCTAGACATGCTTTCATCTTCTGGTTGGCCATTAGGGGTGCTCTTTCTACTCAGGATAAGCTTCTTATTTATGGCTTGATTCCGGCTATTCGTTGTGTGTTTTGTGGAGGGAGTTGTGAGGATGTCCCTCATCTCTTTTTTTATTGTTCTTATTCTTGCGAGGTTTGGTTTGCTCTTTTAAGGAAGTGCAGATTACCTCTGCGTGCTCGGAGCTGGGAGGATACTATTCTTTGGTCTTGCCATTTCCGCGGTCGGCAACTTTGTGGGTGGGTGGTGCGTATTATGCTTGCGGCTGCTGTCTATGCTATTTGGCGCGAGCGGAATGCTAGGATGCATGGCGAGTTACCTAAACCTGTTTCCGTGGTTGTTCGTTCCATTGTTAAAGATGTTTGTATGCGTCTTAATTCCTTATCTGGTGTGGTGCCTTCTCCTACTAATAGGTGGCTCCACCAGTCTTGGGGTTTATCTGATTCTATTTTTTTGTAATTCGTTTGTTTTGCCTTTTAGGGGGTTTGTCCCTTTTGCTGTCGGTTTAATGGTTTCTTTTAGCTGCACCCTATGATAGGGTTTGTGCTTAGCTTTTATTGCTTTGCTGTTTTTTGAGTTTCGGTTGGTAGGGGGCCTGTCCCTTGTCTGACCTTGTGATCTTCTCGCTGGGGTATGCCCCTTTACTTTTGTTTTGTCTCTTTGGTTAATATACTTACATTATCCAAAAAAAAAAAAGAGATAAAACAGATCTAGGCAAAGAAGCCTCAAGTTGGTGAACATTTAAACATTCTTCCTTATATATAAGTATAAGTATGGGTTTGTTGGACAACATCGCTCTTTTAACATCACTCGCTCTAGCATGAAAATTTGTTTTTCTCTCTTCTTTTCTTTCAATGGCCGTTTCTCTCTCATTTTTCTCTTTCTTTTTTGTCTCGGCCTCTTTTTCTTTTGCTCTCATTTTCTTTTTCTCACTCTCTTGTTGCAACCTCAATTGATCCTCATAAACTTGTTGTGGTGTCAAAGGAACTAGAGTGATTGTCCTTTGGTTATGCACGAAAGAGTACTTGTTGGTGAAGCCATCATGACTAACACGTCGGTCAAACTGCCATGGTCGTCCTAGTAACAAGTGCCCTGCTTGCATTGGAACTACGTCGCATAACACTTTGTCTTCATATTTTCCGATTTGAAAAGAAATCATAACTTGTTTGTTCACCTTTACCTCACCACTATCGTTTAGCCATTGCAACTTGTAAGGTCGGGGGTGTTTAATTATTGGCAAGCCTAACCTTTCCACCATAAGAGTGCTAGCAACATTAGTACAACTACCACCATCTATTATCATACTACATACCTTGTTATTAACATGGCACCTAGTATGGAAAATATTTTCTCGTTGTACTTCTTCTTCTTTTTTGACTTGGACACTTAGCGCTCGCCTTGCCACCAACATCTCTCCTTAGACAGCGTATTCTTCATTATCCGCATCCTCCAATGGGGGCATAGAGTCGGTGTTTTCTTCGTCATCTTCTGATTCGACCTCTCCATTATCTCGTATCACCATAACTCTTTTGTTTAGACATTGGCTATCTATGTGACCTCTGCCTTGACACTTAAAACACTTAATATCACGATTCCTAGAAGTGGAAGAATCGGATTTACCTTGATTTCCATTGTTTGTTGCTTCTGGCTTTTGCTCGACCTTAGGCTTCATCATCGGCTGCTTCTCATCTTTCTTCCAATGATTTGGTCTCTAAGCTGATGAACTAGAATTTTGGCTTGGACGTGTATTACCCCTTCTTTTGAGCTGGTTCTCTATTTTTATTGCCATGTGAACCATGTCCTCCAACTCCACATAATGTTGCAATTCCACCACATTGGTAATTTCACGATTCAAACCTGCCAAGAACCTAGACATTGTTGCTTCCCGATCCTCCTCTATATTTGCTCGAATCATAGCGACCTCCATCTCCTTATAATATTCCTCCACACTTCGGTTGCCTTGTCGAAGACTTTGCAACTTGTTGTATAGCTCCCGGTAGTAGTAGCTCGGGACGAATCGCTTCCTCATCACTGCTTTCATCTCCTCCCACGTCTCTATTGGACGCTCCCTATTTCTCCTCCTGTTCATCACCAATTGATCCCACCAAACAATAGCATATTCAGAAAATTCAATGGCAGCAAGTTTTACCTTCTTATTCTCGAAATAATTGTGGCAATCGAACACTAGCTCCACCTTCTTTTCCCATTCGAGATAAACCTCCGGATCATTTTTCCCTTGAAACGATGGAATCTTCTTTTTTTTGGATAATGTAAGTATATTAACCAAAGAGACAAAACAAAAGCAAAGGGGCATACCCCAGCGAGAAGATCACAAGGTCAGACAAGGGACAGACCCCCTACCAACCGAAACTCAAAAAACAGCAAAGCAATAAAAGCTAAGCACAAACCCTATCATAGGGTGCAGCTAAAAGAAACCATTAAACCGACAGCAAAAGGGACAAACCCCCTAAAAGGCAAAACAAACGAATTACAAAAAAATAGAATCAGATAAACCCCAAGACTGGTGGAGCCACCTATTAGTAGGAGAAGGCACCACACCAGATAAGGAATTAAGACGCATACAAACATCTTTAACAATGGAACGAACAACCACGGAAACAGGTTTAGGTAACTCGCCATGCATCCTAGCATTCCGCTCGCGCCAAATAGCATAGACAGCAGCCGCAAGCATAATACGCACCACCCACCCACGAAGATGCCGACCGCGGAAATGACAAGACCAAAGAATAGTAGCCTCCCAGCTCCGGGCACGAAGAGATAATCTACACTTCCTTAAAAGAGCAAACCAAACCTCACAAGAATAAGAACAATCAAAAAAGAGATGAGGGACATCCTCATAACTCCCTCCACAAAACACACAACGAATAGCCGGAATCAAGCCATAAACAAGAAGCTTATCCTGAGTAGAAAGAGCACCCCTAATGGCCAGCCAGAAGATGAAAGCATGTCTAGGAATTGATTTAGAATGCCAAACGGACCTAAACCAATCCACCGCTGGCTGCCGGGACCAAAGAGCCTCCCAAGCAGAAACGATGGAATCTTCATTTTGATACTACCCAAGTTATTATCTTCACGATTCCTAACTACCCCATTTTGACCCCGAAATCCTCTTCTCGGTACTCCTTCATGCCTACCTCCTCTAGGCCTATTTCTACCTATTTCAACTTCAGATTCGAAATCATCATCATCCCCACTTCTAACCTCACGTTCTCTCTCAGATACATCTCCGAAAATACCACGCCTATTTTGTCTACCTAAGTTCAAAGGCTGTTCCCTTTGTATACGAGCTATAACCTCATCTTGTTGATCCATCCTATCTCTAATATTCCCAAAAACCACGTTCATTCGCTCGAATTGCTGCTGCATGGCCTTCAGAACAATGGACATGTTCTCCTCTCTAGGTGTTGAATCACTTTGGTTCGACATTATAGAAAGCTGCAATGAAAGAGTTAGAAAAAAAATCCTCACAATCCTCACGTGTTTGCACTCAAGATACCACTCCACTCGTGTTTCACTCTAATAGGCTTTTCTCGATGCTGTGCTCACACTCTCTTGCCTTTTTCCACTCTTTATTTTCACCCTCAAGTCCTATAAGAACTAATTGAACTTAACAAAGAAGAAATAACCAATGTATGAATATTCTAACCAACAAAAAACCCACGAAATAACAACACAACCAGAATATATATATATATATATATATATATATATATTTTTGGATAATGATTTTATTTTTATTTTTTTTGGATAATGAACACAACTCACAACACAACCTAGAATAGTCAACAAAGAAAAGAACTTAGGATACAAGCACGAATTTGTGTAGAACTCAAAGAAATCTTAGGATACAAGCACGAATTGGTGTAGAACTCAAAGAAGTCTTAGGATACAAGCACAAATTTGTGTAGAAGTCAAAGAAATCTTAGGATATAAGAAGAATTTGTGTAGAAGTCTTGTTCTAATTTTTTTTTTTTTTTTTGGAATTTAATATAATCAATACACAAAATCTTCAAGAAGAACAAGCAAGAAAAAAGAGCAAACAATAAAATGCAGAAGCTATGAATTAAAAGGATGAAAAATTCAAAGATAAATCAAACCTAATTTTTGGAACTTTGGCTCTGATACCAAATGATGTGAACCCGTAAGGTTATATAACCCCCAAACCCACACTCAATTTGTTTTACACCCAAGAACTCCCAAAAATCAGATTCTTCAACCTTCTAGACCCGATGAATACTCAATCCACGAACCCGGAAGTATAAACACTCAAGAACGCCACAAAGGAAGCCTTCCTTTGATAAGTTCAGTAGTTTTATCAAGAACAAGTAGGTGAAACGAAATTTCACTCAGTTTTTGTATTAATGATCAATGGTTCCATAAAATGACTTACAAATGAGTTTAAATAGAAAATGAAATGTCTTGGAACAACCCTCCAAGCATGGGAAACGAAAACAAGTAAAGGAAGGTGTGATTTGTTGACTAGGAAGCTTTGAACTCAATAAAAACGAGCAACACAATTATCAAATGAAGATAACACAATTGTCAAAGTAAGACAACAATTGTCAAAGTAAGACAGCTTCTGGATACTTTAAAATAACCAATCATATCTTCCTCGTGTGACCTCCAATGGATCTGATTCCAAATTGAAAATTGAAAATAAGATCATGAACTTTGAAAAGTCCTACTCAGAAGTCTCTAGAAACCTAACCGTTCACACGTTATGAATTTCTAAAGTTATCCCTTCGAATTAGCAAGTTGCATCTTCCTTAACTTGAATTACATTCACTAAGGTTGGGCCCTCCTTTTGCAAGTCCATTCCTTCCATGGGCCTCCATGAATATGCCTGAACCCAAATCCCTTGAATTAGCCCACTCAATGCATTTTTGAATTTCTTAGCACGTGCTCTTGTAACCGGCCCAACGGGAACTTGGATTGGATCCGCATTCCATGCCCTTGTGCTAGATAAGTCTTCATCAGGGTTCCTCTGATTTCTACTAAGCTTACGGCAGTGGATTGTAGGGTTCTTGTCGACAGGATTGTAGCGAGAGTTAAGAGTTGGACTAGTAGGGTTCTTTCTTTTGCAGGGAGGCTTCAGCTCATTCAATCTGTATTGTTCTCTATTCAGGTGTATTGGTCCTCCATTTTTATCTTGCCTAAGTCAGTGGTGATTAAGGTTGAAACTACTTTGCGTAGTTTTCTTTGGAAAGGTTCAGATTTAGGTAAAGGTGGGGCAAAGGTTGCATGGTCTTCGGTGTGTTTACCAAAGGAAGAGGGTGGTCTCGGTATTAAGAGCGTTGAGTGTTGGAATAAAGTTGCCATAAGTAAGCATTTGTGGGCTGTCTGTAGCAATTTGAGGTCTTCTGTCTGGGTGTCGTGGGTTAGATCTACTCTGCTTAAGGGAAAGAATGTGTGAGAGGTTAGGTGCCCTGGGGATTGCTCGTGGAGTTGGAGGAAAATTCTAGGCCTTCGGTGTCTTGTGCGGCGGTTGATGCAGTTTCGGGTGGGTAATTGGGAGGATATTTCTCTTTGGTTTGATTATTGGCATCCGTTGGTGATATGAACCTCGCCGATTGTATCAAGATTGATGCCAATATTTGTTCTAACCTCTGGTTCGGATGGAAACCGCGACCCAGCACCTATATCGAGATGTGAACCTTGGTATAAAGGAAGACGCCACAATCAAGGATGAGATACTCGATTGATAAGTTAAGGAGGAACGCCACAGAGAATTCTGATAAGTTCCAGTTAGTTCTCAAAGAACAAAGAGAAAACTCTCTCAAATTTCATTCAAAATCAATTAATATCCCCTCTTACATCCAACAATATCCTTATATAATGAAACCCTAAAACAAAGGAAAGAAAACAAGATAGCCATTAAGGCCTTACAAATAGAAAACTAGAATGAACATAATTGCCTTACAAATGGACCAAAACTAAAACAAACTATTAAATCAAGCCCAAACCGAAATTATGCCAAGCTTTCTCTTATTCAGCCCACTCAATTGCCTTGATGTTGTTAATCAAGTCTTGGTCTTCATGTGGGTTCATCTTGGGCTTTAATAATTCAGAATCAGCCCAAGTATCTTGAATTAGGCCATTGAGTGCTTCTTTGAATCTCATAGCCCTTGCCCTTGTTATAGGCCCAATCAGAACATGCAATGGATCCCTTGGTGCAGCTCCCTTATTCTCATCATTCCCTCCCTCTTGAAAAGGATTTGTCCTCAAATCGTCACCTACATCAAAAGGAGACAAATCAGAAACATTGAAGCTTGCACTAACATTATACTCACCTGGAAGATCTAACTTGTAGGCATTGTCATTGATCCTTTCAATCACTTGAAATGGGCCATCTCCCCTTGGAAGTAGTTTAGAACGCCTCTGGACTGGAAACCGTTCCTTCCTCATATGCAACCACACCCAATCACCGGGTTCAAACACAACTTTCTTGCGCCCTTTATTAGCTTGGTTGGCATATTGCTCAGTTCTCCTCTCGATGTTTTGCCTAGTCTTTTCATGTATTTGCTTAACAAACTCTGCCTTTTTCTTTCCATCCAAGTTAACATGCTCAGTCACAGGTAAAGGAAGTAAATCCAAAGGAGTCAATGGGTTAAAACCATACACAATTTCAAAAGGTGAAAAATGAGTTGCAGAATGCACACTCCTATTATAAGCAAACTCTACATGCGGCAAACAATCTTCCCATGTTTTCAAGTTCTTTTGTATTATAGCACGCAACAAGGCAGATAAAGTCCTATTAACTACTTCAGTTTGACCATCAGTTTGTGGATGACAAGTAGTAGAAAACAAAAGTTTAGTTCCTAACTTGCCCCATAAAGTTTTCCAAAAGTAGCTTAAGAACTTAGCATCTCTATCCGAAACAATGGTTTTAGGCATGCCGTGCAATCTGACAATTTCTTTGAAAAACAAATCAGCAATATGTGATGCATCATCAGTTTTATGACAAGGAATGAAATGTGCCATTTTAGAAAACCTATCAACAACCACATATATAGAATCTCTTCCTCTCTTTGACCTAGGCAAACCCAGCACAAAATCCATAGAAATATCAATCCAAGGTCCACTAGGTATAGGTAAAGGAGTATACAAACCATGGGGCTTAATCCTAGACTTAGCTTGTCTACACGTAATGCATTTCTCACAAATTCTTTCTACATCACGTTTCATATGAGGCCAAAAGAAGTGTTCATGCAAAACATCTAGGGTCTTGGCTATACCAAAATGCCCCATCAAACCGCCCCCATGAGCTTCCCTCACAAGCAATTCACGCAAAGAACTCTTAGGCACGCATAATTTAGTTTCTCTAAACAAAAATCCATCATGCCTATAAAACTTGCCAAATGCAACATTTTCACATGCATTGAATATATTGCCAAAATCAGCATCTTTCACATACAACTCTTTAATGTAGTCAAAACCAAACAATCTAGCATCTAAAGTAGAAAGTAAAACGTACCTTCTGGACAGAGCATCAGCGACTACGTTTTCCTTACCTTTTTTGTACTTGATCACGTATGGAAATGTTTCTATGAACTCCACCCACTTGGCATGCCTCTTATTTAGCTTGTGCTGCCCCTTTAGATGCTTCAAGGACTCATGATCCGTGTGAATTACAAATTCTTTCGGCCAAAGGTAATGTTGCCAAGTTTCCAATGCCCTAACCAAAGCATACATCTCCTTGTCATAGGTAGGATAATTCAAGGCTGCTCCACTTATTTTCTCAGTAAAAAATGCAATGGGACGTCCTTCTTGCATTAGAACAGCTCCCATACCTATTCCTGAAGCATCACACTCAATCTCAAAAGCTTTAGCAAAGTTAGGCAAAGCAAGCAAAGGTGCATTAGTTAATTTTTCCTTAATCAAGTTAAATGCCTTTTCTTGTTCATTACCCCACTTAAAACCCACATTCTTTTTGATAACTTCAGTTAAAGGTGCAGCTAGACTACTAAAGTCTTTCACAAACCTCCTATAGAAACTAGCCAACCCATGAAAACTTCTCACTTGTCCCACAGTTGTAGGTTTCGGCCACTCCTTAATTGCCTTAACCTTTTTTTCATCAACCCCAATTCCTTTAGCACTAACAACAAAACCCAAAAATACCAACCTATCCGTGCAAAAGTTACACTTTTTAAAATTAGCAAACAACTTTTCGGTTCTTAAAACACCTAAAACAAGTTTTAAATGTTCAACATGCTCATCCAAGGTTTTGCTATAAATCAGAATGTCATCAAAGTAAACAACCACAAATCTTCCAATAAAAGCACGCAAAACATGGTTCATTAATCTCATGAAAGTACTTGGTGCATTAGTTAACCCAAAGGGCATAACTAACCACTCATATAACCCATATTTTGTTTTGAAAGCAGTTTTCCACTCATCACCTTCTTTCATCCTAATTTGATGATATCCACTTTTAAGATCAATTTTAGTGAAAACAATAGAACCATGCAATTCATCAAGCATATCATCTAATCTAGGAATAGGATGTCGATACTTTACAGTGATATTGTTGATGGCACGACAATCAACACACATCCTCCATGTTCCATCCTTCTTAGGCACAAGCAATACGGGAACCGCACAAGGACTCATACTCTCACGAACATACCCCTTCTCCATGAGCTCATCAACCTGCCTTTGAAGTTCCTTTGTCTCCTCGGGATTACTTCGGTATGCGGGTCTATTTGGAATTGGTGCTCCGGGGACAAAGTCAATTTGGTGTTCAATCCCCCTTATTGGTGGTAAACCAATAGGCATCTCTTCGGGAAACACTTCATCAAAGTCCTGCAAAAGTGAAACAACAACACTAGGCAAAGAAGAGTTAATTTCATTAGTACTAAAACATGCCTCTTTGTACAAAAGTACAATCATTGGCTGGTTTGAAAACAAAGCCCTTTTGATCTCACTGTCTCTTACATAAAAGCTCACTTGTTTTGTCTCTCTTTTTTTCTCTTCAACCTCTTTTTCTTTTGAACTCTCACTCTCATTTTTAACATCCCTCTCATCTTTTAACCTCACTTGATCTTCATATACTTGTCTTGGGGTTAAAGGTACAAGGGTGATTGGCCTTTTATGGAGCACAAAGGAGTATCTATTAGTGTATCCATCATGAGTCACATGCCTATCAAACTGCCACGGTCTTCCCAAAAGGATATGACCCGCATTCATTGGTACCACGTCACAAACAACTTCATCTTTGTATTTGCCAATTGAAAATGACACCAACACCTGTTTATTCACCCTAACTTCCCCACTATCATTCAACCATTGTAGCTTATAAGGTTTTGGGTGCTTCAAGGTTTTCAAATTCAATTTTTTTACCAAAGTAGTGCTCGCCACATTAGTACAACTCCCCCCATCAATAATCACACTACATACCTTGTCATTAACATGGCAGCGGGTGTGAAAAATATTTTCACGTTGTACCTCATCATCTTCCTTTGCTTGAGCACTAAGAGCTCGTCTTGCTACCAAAAGCTCTCCACCCACCAGATATTCAAAGTCACCGGCATCCTCCAATGGTGGCATGGACTCACCATCAGATTCACCCTCTGATTCGATACCACCATCATCCTTCAAAACCATTACTCTCTTGTTTGGGCATTGTGATGCAATATGACCTGCTCCCAAACACTTAAAGCACTTAATGTCACGATTTCTAGTAGGTTGAGAATCTGGTTTACCTTGGTTTATTGTGCCTCCAGCCTTATGATCTTTGGAAGGTTCGGCCTTGGCCTTGAAACTAGGCTGGTCCTCCCTCTTGCTCCAATTCGGTTTCCACGATGATGAAGAACCCGAATTTTGCCCAACCCGTGTGGAACCCTTCCTCTTCAATTGTTGTTCCACTTTAATGGCCATGTGTACCATGTCAGTCAATTCAACATAATGCTGCAACTCCACTACATTTGTAATGTCTCGGTGTAGTCCATTGAGAAACCTAGCCATAGTTGCTTCTCTGTCCTCCTGTACATCAGCTCGAATCATGGCTATTTCCATCTCTTTGTAGTAGTCTTCAACACACTTGGACCCCTGAGTAAGAGTTTGCAATTTTTGAAACAAACTCCTATAATAGTGACTTGGAATGAATCTCCTCCTCATAACAGTTTTCATCTCCTCCCATGTCTCAATAGGTCTTTCTCCATTCCGTCTTCTACTCACAATCAGTTGATCCCACCAAACAATAGCATAATCGGTGAATTCTATGGCTGCCAATTTCACCTTCTTCAATTCGGAATATTCATGGCAGTCAAACACCAACTCTATTCTTTTCTCCCACTCCAAATAAGCTTCAGGATCAGTTTTACCTTGGAAGGTTGGAATCTTTACCTTTATACTACCCAAATTATTATCAACCCTCTCTACATACCTATCTCCTCTGTTCCCATACCTATCTTCTCTATTCCCATATCTATCTTCTCTATCCCCATACCTAACTCCTCTTCCTCCCATTCCACGCCTAAATCTCCCTGCACCCACACTGGACATGCGATCATCCTCCTCTATGTCATTATCATCCCCGTAGTAATAATGAACTTCTTCTATAACCGGAACCCTCTCTCTCCTACGTGCTTGGGGAACGGGTGGTGGCTGTTCCGCACGTGTATTTTCTACCCGATCTAATCGTTCATGAATCGGTTCCATTTCAGCCCTTAACAATCTCCCCATCTCCCTCGTCAATGCTTCCATTATAAACTTTGTATCTACCTTTCCCAACACCTCATCCGAAGCACTTTCTTTAGACATATTCGCTGCAAAGAAAACGTTAGTAAAAAAAAAAAATAATAAATAAAAGAAGCTCCTCACTTCACTCCCTCACGTGTTTCCCTCAAACAATAGTTCACTCAGTTCCACTCCTGTTTCACACAATATATTCGGCTTTTACCCTCAGTATATCCTCACCTCTCTTGCCTTTTTCCACTCGTAATTTTTTTTTTTCTCAAAAGTTCTTTTCAAACTAACCAAACAATAATCAGAATTTCTTAGCCACGTTCACACGAAACAAAGTTCTTAGGTTCACAGGAAACGAATCACAACGAAACTGATATATTTTTTTTTTTTTTATAATCACTGCACGAATCAAGAAGAGAAATAACAATAGTTGATATATATTCAACTACACGATCGGTCAAAAAATATAATTTTGTACTCTTTTTTTTTTTTTCTCTCTCTCTCTCTCTCTCTCTCTCTCTTAGGTCTGGATCAACAAAATCAAGAACAAGACTAACACAGACTTAGATCTGGATAACACAGACAGATACTTAGATTTGGATCTACGAAATCAAGAACAAGAATAACAAAGACAGATACTTAGATTTGGATCTACGAAATCAAGAACAAGAATAACACAAACAGATAACTTCGCTCTAGATCAACAAAATCAAGAACAAGAATAACAGAATATATAACTTCGATCTGGATCAACGAAATCTAGAACAAGAATAACACAGACAGATACTTAGATTTGGATCTACGAAATCAAGAACAAGAATAACACAGACAGATACTTAGATTTGGATCTACGAAATCAAGAACAAGAATAACAAAGATAGATAACTTAGATCTGGACACTAACAAGAAGTTCTGGAAATAATATATAATTCTGTGATCAACGAAATCAAAGAAGAAGAATAACAAGATAGAATAACTTGATGTTAGAGCCCTAGGCTCTGATACCAAATGATATGAACCTCGCCGATTGTATCAAGATTGATGCCAATATTTGTTCTAACCTCTGGTTCGGATGGAAACCGCGACCCAGCACCTATATCGAGATGTGAACCTTGGTATAAAGGAAGACGCCACAATCAAGGATGAGATACTCGATTGATAAGTCAAGGAGGAACGCCACAGAGAATTCTGATAAGTTCCAGTTAGTTCTCAAAGAACAAAGAGAAAACTCTCTCAAATTTCATTCAAAATCAATTAATATCCCCTCTTACATCCAACAATATCCTTATATAATGAAACCCTAAAACAAAGGAAAGAAAACAAGATAGCCATTAAGGCCTTACAAATAGAAAACTAGAATGAACATAATTGCCTTACAAATGGACCAAAACTAAAACAAACTATTAAATCAAGCCCAAACCGAAATTATGCCAAGCTTTCTCTTATTCAGCCCACTCAATTGCCTTGATGTTGTTAATCAAGTCTTGGTCTTCATGTGGGTTCATCTTGGGCTTTAATAATTTAGAATCAGCCCAAGTATCTTGAATTAGGCCATTGAGTGCTTCTTTGAATCTCTTAGCCCTTGCCCTTGTTATAGGCCCAATCGGAACATGCAATGGATCCCTTGGTGCAGCTCCCTTATTCTCATCAGGCGATGGATGGAGTTGATTAAAGATTATGATTGTATGATTGACTACCATCCAGGGAAAGCGAACGTTGTCGCTGATGCTCTGTGCAGGAAATCTCTGTATGCACTGAGAGCTATGAATGCTCAATTAAGACTGACATCAGATGATGCTATCCTGGCTGAGTTGAAACTCAAGCCAAATTTGATTCAGCAGATACAGGATCAGCAACAATAGGATGAGAAACTTTTAGCCATCCGTGGTCAAGTCCAAGGGGGGAAGCAGACTGACTTTGTAATCAAGGATGATGGTATTCTGTACTTCAAGGACAGAGTTTGTGTTCCGAATGATGATGAGTTGAGAAAGACCATTTTGACTGAGGCACACAGTAGTCCGTATTTGATGCACCCTGGTAATACGAAAATGTATCGAGATCTGAGGACTCAGTATTGGTGGTCAGGTTTGAAAAGAGATGTGATTGAATTTGTGAACATATATATGATATGTCAGCGGGTAAAAGCGGAACACCAGGTTCCATCAGGTTTGCTACAGCCAATTGTTGGGATTTATGCCCTAAAGCTTGTAATTGTAAATGGTTAAAGACAATAATAAGAATTATTCAGATTATCATTCAAGTTCATAAAATGTTTTATATTCAGTAATACATTTGTATTGTGCAAGAACATCCTAGATTGCAAGATGTAATCTCATAATAAGTATATGATGGTCATATACAAAGAGGATTCATTTTGAGATGTGCAATCTAAAGAGTCCGTAGAGAGCGAACAAAGCTGGGTACTTTGTTTGTAATTGATCTACTGCTGCGGTCCATTCTGTAAAGTACGGTGGTCTTATCCTAGATCACTCATGTAGTTGACATGAGAATGGAGGCACCTTATATGATGAGATCATATAGGACTAGGCCACGATTTATATAAATCTCTCACCAAGATCCGTTAGTAGATGAGATTCATATATAATCGATAAACGATGGCTATTTATAGGTGATCTTAATCCTGAGTGTCTTATCGACTCCTTCAGGTTAGATCGTGACTTTTGATTTATCATGAGTGAGGTTGATGAGAATCTCAACCAATACCTCCGTATCTTGGAGCTGCGGTTTGGCTTGTGGCTGGGAAGGTTTGAACACAATAGTGGAATCCACTCCTTCTTGATTGAAGTAGATGAATAGTTCCCTTAAGGGTTGATTCGGGGCTTGAATGATTATGAGCGCTCTCCTTTTTCCGTAAGGAAGATAGGATTTAATTGTTCATTAGAGAATCAATGGTACTTAAAGGAAAAGATATTTCTAGAGGGGTATAACGGACTTTATGACCTAGCTCTAGTTATGAACTATTTGTGGAGGATCACACTATATGCAATTAGCTATATCAATGGACACTGAGACTTCAGATTGTATAAACACGTCTACAGTTCTTAGAGTGCAGTTTCGGGTTTTTAGTGGAATAACTCCGAGGTTAATAATCGTGAAATATTAATTAAAGAGTTTTAATTAATATTACTAAGTATTATTGGAGCTCAAAACTGTGGGTCCATTAGGTCCCCTTACTAGCTTTTATGGTTGTTTGGTAACGAGGATCACGGTAGATTTATTGGATGGTCCAATTAATAGTGTTACGAAAGTAATGCGATTTAAATAAAAGAGAATAATTAAATAATGTGATTATTTAATTAATTAAATAGTTAATAAAATAATAGAAATTAATAATTAATAATTATTAATTCTATTTATTAAATATGAGGTCATGTGATTAAATAATGACTAGGACAAAAGAATTAAAATAATTAGATTATTTTAATAGTCCAAAAGGTCACAGGTTCAAGTATTTAGGGAGACTAAAATTAAATATGATTTAGAATCCTATTTTGACTTGGTCAAACTAAAACCCTAAAGGACTACTATATAAGTGTTATATAGTTAGGAAAAACCTAACCTAGCACACAAGTTAAAAAGAAAGAGAGTTCGGCCACCAAAGAGAGAAAAGAAAATGATGAAGACTTATCTAGCACAAGGGCATGGAATGCGGATCCAATCCAAGTTCCCGTTGGGCCGGTTACAAGAGCACGTGCTAAGAAATTCAAAAATGCATTGAGTGGGCTAATTCAAGGGATTTGGGTTCAGGCATATTCATGGAGGCCCATGGAAGGAATGGACTTGCAAAAGGAGGGCCCAACCTTAGTGAATGTAATTCAAGTTAAGGAAGATGCAACTTGCTAATTCGAAAGGATAACTTTTGGAAATTCATAACGTATGAACGGTTAGGTTTCTAGAGACGTGTGAGTAGGACTTTTCAAAGTTCATGATCTTATCTTCAACTTTCAATTTGGAATCAGATCCATTGGAGATCACACGAGGAAGATATGATCGGTTATTTCAAAGTATCCAGAAGCTGTCTTACTTTGACAATTGTTGTCTTACTTTGACAATTGTGTTATCTTCATTTGATAATTGTGTTGCACGTTTTTATTGAGTTCAAAGCTTCCTAGTCAACAAATCACACCTTCCTTTACTTGTTTTCGTTTCCCATGCTTGGAGGATTGTTCCAAGAAATTTCATTTTCTATTTAAACTCATTTGTAAGTCATTTTATGCAACCATTGATCAATTAATACAAAAACTGAGTGAAATTTCGTTTCACCTACTTGTTCTTGATAGAACTACTGAACTTATCAAAGGAAGGCTTCCTTTGTGGCGTTCTTGAGTGTTTATACTTCCGGGTTCGTGGATTGAGTATTCATCGGGTCTAGAAGGGTGAAGAATCTGATTTTTGGGAGTTCTTGGGTGTAAAACAAATTGAGTGTGGGTTTGGGGGTTATATAACCTTACGGGTTCACATCATTTGGTATCAGAGCCAAAGTTCCAAAATTAGGTTTGATTTATCTTTGAATTTTTCGTCCTTTTAATTCATAGCTTCTGCATTTTATTGTTTGCTCTTTTTTTCTTGCTTGTTCTTCTTGAAGATTTTGTGTATTGATTATATTAAAATTCCAAAAAAAAAAAAAAAAAAATTAGAACAAGACTTCTACACAAATTCTTCTTATATCCTAAGATTTCTTTGACTTCTACACAAATTTGTGCTTGTATCCTAAGACTTCTTTGAGTTCTACACCAATTCGTGCTTGTATCCTAAGATTTCTTTGAGTTCTACACAAATTCGTGCTTGTATCCTAAGTTCTTTTCTTTGTTGACTATTCTAGGTTGTGTTGTGAGTTGTGTTCATTATCCAAAAAAAAAAAAAAAATCATTATCCAAAATATATATATATATATATATATATTCTGGTTGTGTTGTTATTTCGTGGGTTTTTTGTTGGTTAGAATATTCATACATTGGTTATTTCTTCTTTGTTAAGTTCAATTAGTTCTTATAGGACTTGAGGGTGAAAATAAAGAGTGGAAAAAGGTAAGAGAGTGTGAGCACAGCATCGAGAAAAGCCTATTAGAGTGAAACATGAGTGGAGTGGTATCTTGAGTGCAAACACGTGAGGATTTTTTTTCTAACTCTTTCATTGCAGCTTTCTATAATGTCGAACCAAAGTGATTCAACACCTAGAGAGGAGAACATGTCCATTGTTCTGAAGGCCATGCAGCAGCAATTCGAGCGAATGAACGTGGTTTTTGGGGATATTAGAGATAGGATGGATCAACAAGATGAGGTTATAGCTCGTATACAAAGGGAACAACCTTTGAACTTAGGTAGACAAAATAGGCGTGGTGTTTTCGGAGATGTATCTGAGAGAGAACGTGAGCTTAGAAGTGGGGATGATGATGATTTCGAATCTGAAGTTGAAATGGGTAGAAATAGGCCTAGAGGAGGTAGGCATGAAGGAGTACTGAGAAGAGGATTTCGGGGTCAAAATGGGGTAGTTAGGAATCGTGAAGATAATAACTTGGGTAGTATCAAAATGAAGATTCCATCGTTTCAAGGGAAAAATGATCCGGAGGTTTATCTCGAATGGGAAAAGAAGGTGGAGCTAGTGTTCGATTGCCACAATTATTCCGAGAATAAGAAGGTAAAACTTGCTGCCATTGAATTTTCTGAATATGCTATTGTTTGATGGGATCAATTGGTGATGAACAGGAGGAGAAATAGGGAGCGTCCAATAGAGACGTGGGAGGAGATGAAAGCAGTGATGAGGAAGCGATTCGTCCCGAGCTACTACTACCGGGAGCTATACAACAAGTTGCAAAGTCTTCGACAAGGCAACCGAAGTGTGGAGGAATATTATAAGGAGATGGAGGTCGCTATGATTCAAGCAAATATCGAGGAGGATCGGGAAGCAACAATGTATAGGTTCTTGGCAGGTTTGAATCGTGAAATTACCAATGTGGTGGAATTGCAACATTATGTGGAGTTGGAGGACATGGTTCACATGGCAATAAAAATAGAGAACCAGCTCAAAAGAAGGTGTAATACACGTCCAAGCCAAAATTCTAGTTCATCAGCTTGGAGACCAAATCATTGGAAGAAAGATGAGAAGCAGCCGATGATGAAGCCTAAGGCCGAGCAAAAGCCAGAAGCATCAAACAATGGAAATCAAGGTAAATCCGATTCTTCCACTTCTAGGAATCGTAATATTAAGTGTTTTAAGTGTCAAGGCAGGGGTCACATAGCTAGCCAATGTCCAAACAAAAGAGTTATGGTGATACGAGATAATGGAGAGGTCGAATCAGAAGATGACGAAGAAAACACCGACTCTATGCCACCATTGGAGGATGCTGATAATGAAGAATATGCTGTCCAAGGAGAGATGTTGGTGGCAAGGCGAGCGCTAAGTGTCCAAGTCAAAAACAAAGAAGAAGTACAACGAGAAAACATTTTCCATACTAGGTGCCATGTTAATAACAAGGTATGTAGTATGATAATAGATGGTGGTAGTTGTACTAATGTTGCTAGCACTCTTATGGTGGAAAGGTTAGGCTTGCCAATAATTAAACACCCCCGACCTTACAAGTTGCAATGGCTAAACGATAGTGGTGAGGTAAAGGTGAACAAACAAGTTATGATTTCTTTTCAAATCGGAAAATATGAAGACAAAGTGTTATGCGACGTAGTTCCAATGCAAGCAGGGCACTTGTTACTAGGACGACCATGGCAGTTTGACCGACGTGTTAGTCATGATGGCTTCACCAACAAGTACTCTTTCGTGCATAACCAAAGGACAATCACTCTAGTTCCTTTGACACCACAACAAGTTTATGAGGATCAATTGAGGTTGCAACAAGAGAGTGAGAAAAAGAAAATGAGAGCAAAAGAAAAAGAGGCCGAGACAAAAAAGAAAGAGAAAAATGAGAGAGAAACGGCCATTGAAAGAAAAGAAGAGAGAAAAACAAATTTTTATGCTAGAGCGAGTGATGTTAAAAGAGCGATGTTGTCCAACAAACCCATACATATACTTATCTATAAGGAAGAATGTTTAAATGTTAACCAACTTGAGGCTTCTTTGCCTAGCTCTGTTTTATCTCTCTTGCAGGAATTTGATGATGTTTTTCCCGAGGAAATTCCAGATGGTTTGCCACCTAATCGAGGGATTGAGCACCAAATTGATTTTGTACCCGGCGCAACCATTCCAAACCGACCAGCCTATCGCAGTAATCCTGAGGAGACAAAGGAGCTTCAAAGGCAGGTTGATGAATTAATGAAAAAAGGGTATGTTCAGGAAAGCATGAGTCCTTGTGCTGTTCCAGTTATTTTGGTTCCTAAGAAGGACGGCTCATGGAGAATGTGTGTTGATTGCCGAGCTGTTAACAATATAACGGTAAAGTATCGACATCCTATTCCTCGCTTAGATGATATGCTAGATGAATTGCATGGTTCTTGTGTATTTTCTAAAGTTGATTTGAAAAGTGGATACCATCAGATTAGAATGAAAGAAGGTGATGAGTGGAAAACTGCGTTTAAAACAAAATATGGTTTGTATGAATGGTTAGTTATGCCTTTTGGGTTAACTAATGCTCATAGTACTTTCATGAGATTAATGAACCATGTTTTGCGAGCTTTCATTGGACAATTCGTAGTTGTTTATTTTGATGATTTTTTTTGGATAATGTAAGTATATTAACCAAAGAGACAAAACAAAAGCAAAGGGGCATACCCCAGCGAGAAGATCACAAGGTCAGATAAGGGACAGGCCCCCTACCAACCGAAACTCAAAAAACAGCAAAGCAATAAAAGCTAAGCACAAACCCTGTCATAGGGTGCAGCTAAAAGAAACCATCAAACCGACAGTAAAAGGGACAAACCCCCTAAAAGGCAAAACAAACGAATTACAAAAAAATAGAATCAGATAAACCCCAAGACTGGTGGAGCCACCTATTAGTAGGAGAAGGCACCACACCAGATAAGGAATTAAGACGCATACAAACATCTTTAACAATGGAACGAACAACCACGGAAACAGGTTTAGGTAACTCGCCATGCATCCTAGCATTCCGCTCGCGCCAAATAGCATAGACAGCAGCCGCAAGCATAATACGCACCACCCACCCACGAAGATGCCGACCGCGGAAATGGCAAGCCCAAAGAATAGTAGCCTCCCAGCTCCTAACACGAAGAGATAATCTGCACTTCCTTAAAAGAGCAAACCAAACCTCACAAGAATAAGAACAATAAAAAAAGAGATGAGGGACATCCTCACAACTCCCTCCACAAAACACACAATGAATAGCCGGAATCAAGCCATAAACTTGGATGATATTCTCATATATAGCAAAAACTTGGATGAACATGTAGTGCATTTAAAATCTGTCTTAGATGTACTCAGGAAAGAAAAGTTATTTGCTAATCTGAAAAAGTGTACCTTTTGCACCAATAAACTTGTGTTTCTAGGATTTGTTGTTAGTACACAGGGTATACAGGTTGATGAGGAGAAAGTATGTGCAATTCAAGAGTGGCCGAGTCCCACAACTGTAGGTAATGTAAGAAGTTTTCATGGACTTACTAGTTTCTATCGACGGTTTGTGAAAGATTTTAGCTCATTGGCCGCACCGCTTACCGAAGTAATAAAAAAGAACGTTGGATTCAAGTGGGGAGAAGAACAAGAGAAGGCGTTTCAATTGATTAAGCACAAGCTGACCAACGCCCCTTTATTGTCTTTACCTAACTTTAATAAAACGTTTGAAATTGAATGTGATGCTTCAGGTATTGGTATAGGTGCAGTATTAATGCAGGAGGGACGACCAATTGCTTACTTCAGTGAGAAACTAAGTGGGGCAGCCTTAAACTACCCGACTTATGATAAAGAGCTGTATGCATTGGTTCGGGCTTTATAGACATGGCAACATTACTTGTGGCCTAAAGAATTCGTGATTCACACCGATCATGAGTCCTTAAAACACCTTAAAGGCCAACACAAGTTGAATAAGAGGCATGCACGATGGGTCGAATTCATTGAGACTTTTCCGTACGTTATTCGATATAAACAAGGTAAGGAGAACATCGTTGCTGATGCACTTTCTCGAAGGTATACTCTTCTATCTACTCTTGATGCTAAGATTCTTGGTTTTGAGCGTATTAAAGATTTATATCCTTTAGATTGTGATTTTTGTGAAGATTATGTATCTTGTGAAAAGAGTGCCAGTGGTAAGTATTTTAGACATGAGGGTTTCTTGTTTCGAGACAATAAATTGTGTATACCAAATTGTTCCTTGTGAGATTTGCTGGTGAGAGAATCACATGGGGGAGGGCTAATGGGACACTTTGGGGTAGCTAAAACCTTAGCCGTTCTGCAAGAACACTTCTATTGGCCACACATGAAACGAGATGTTGAGAGACTTTGTGGTAGATGTGTCACATGTAGGCAAGCAAAATCCCGAGTACAACCCCATGGCTTATATACACCACTTCCAATTCCTAGTGAACCTTGGATTGATATTTCAATGGATTTTGTATTAGGTTTGCATAGGTCAAAAAGGGGAAGAGATTCCGTGTTTGTTGTCGTGGATAGATTTTCTAAAATGGCACATTTTATTCCATGTCACAAGACTGATGATGCTTCACATGTTGCAGATTTGTTCTTTAAAGAAATTGTTCGCTTACATGGCGTGCCTAGAACAATTGTTTCTGATAGGGATACTAAGTTCTTAAGTTATTTCTGGAAGACCTTATGGGCTAAGTTAGGAACTAAGTTGTTGTTTTCAACTACTTGTCATCCTCAAACTGATGGTCAAACAGAAGTAGTAAATAGGACCTTATCTACCTTGTTGCGTACAATTATCAAAAAGAACATTAAAACATGGGAAGAATGCTTACCGCATGTTGAGTTTGCTTATAATCGTTCTGTTCATTCTGCTACTAAATTTTCACCATTTGAGATTGTTTATGGTTTTAATCCTTTAACTCCTTTGGATTTATCACCATTACCAATGTCTGAGATTGTGAGGATGTCCCTCATCTCTTTTTTGATTGTTCTTATTCTTGCGAGGTTTGGTTTGCTCTTTTAAGGAAGTGCAGATTACCTCTGCGTGCTCGGAGCTGGGAGGATACTATTCTTTGGTCTTGCCATTTCCGCGGTCGGCAACTTCGTGGGTGGGTGGTGCGTATTATGCTTGCGGCTGCTGTCTATGCTATTTGGCGTGAGCGGAATGCTAGGATGCATGGCGAGTTACCTAAACCTGTTACCATGGTTGTTCGGTCCATTGTCAGAGATGTTTGTATGCGTCTTAATTCCTTATCTGGTGTGATGCCTTCTCCTACTAATAGGTAGCTCCACCAGTCTTGGGGTTTATCTGATTCTATTTTTTTGTAATTCGCTTGTTTTGCCTTTTATGGGGTTTGGTGGGTTCTTTTGGCTGTACCCTATGACAGGGTTTGTGCTTAGCTTTTATTGCTTTGCTGTTTTTTGAGTTTCGGTTGGTAGGGGGCCTGTCCCTTGTCTGACCTTGTGATCTTCTCGCTGGGGTATGCCCCTTTACTTTTGTTTTGTCTATTTGGTTAATATACTTACATTATCCAAAAAAATTACCAATGTCTGAGCATGTGAATTTAGATGGGAAAAGAAAAGCTGAACTTGTAAAGCAGATTCATGAGAAAGCAAAGGTCAACATTGAACGGCGAACGGAGCAATATGAAAAACAAGCCAATAAGGGCCGACGACAGATGGTCTTCGAACCTGGAGAATGGGTTTGGGTGCATATGCGCAAGGAGCGCTTTCCGACCCAGAGGAAATCCAAGCTACTACCTAGAGGGGATGGTCCTTTTCAAGTCCTAGAACGCATCAATGAAAATGCGTATAAGCTAGACTTGCCCGGTGAGTATAATGTAAGTGCTACATTCAATGTTTCTGATTTAAGTCCTTTTGATGCAGGTGATGACCTTGATTTGAGGACAAATCCTTTTCAAGAGGAGGGGAATGATGAAGACTTATCTAGCACAAGGGCATGGAATGCGGATCCAATCCAAGTTCCCGTTGGGCCGGTTACAAGAGCACGTGCTAAGAAATTCAAAAATGCATTGAGTGGGCTCATTCAAGGGATTTGGGTTCAGGCATATTCATGGAGGCCCATGGAAGGAATGGACTTGCAAAAGGAGGGCCCAACCTTAGTGAATGTAATTCAAGTTAAGGAAGATGCAACTTGCTAATTCGAAGGGATAACTTTGGAAATTCATAACGTGTGAACGGTTAGGTTTCTAGAGACATGTGAGTAGGACTTTTCAAAGTTTATGATCTTATCTTCAACTTTCAATTTGGAATCAGATCCATTGGAGATCACACGAGGAAGATATGGTCGGTTATTTCAAAGTATCCAGAAGCTGTCTTACTTTGACAATTGTTGTCTTACTTTGACAATTGTGTTATCTTCATTTGATAATTGTGTTGCACGTTTTTATTGAGTTCAAAGCTTCCTAGTCAACAAATCACACCTTCCTTTACTTGTTTTCGTTTCCCATGCTTGGAGGGTTGTTCCAAGACATTTCATTTTCTATTTAAACTCATTTGTAAGTCATTTTATGCAACCATTGATCAATTAATACAAAAACTGAGTGAAATTTCGTTTCACCTACTTGTTCTTGATAGAACTACTGAACTTATCAAAGGAAGGCTTCCTTTGTGGCGTTCTTGAGTGTTTATACTTCCGGGTTCGTGGATTGAGTATTCATCGGGTCTAGAAGGGTGAAGAATCTAATTTTTGGGAGTTCTTGGGTGTAAAACAAATTGAGTGTGGGTTTGGGGGTTATATAACCTTACGGGTTCACATCAGAAAAAAAAGTTTTTTCTAACTCTCCCCTCTTTTGCAGGATTCGGCCGGCGTTCTTTTCACGTGACCTCCATCTCTTGCCGTGACGTGCCCACACACACGTTGTCAGACTGCGGGTCATAGCGCGGAAGATCTAGTGGTAGATCGAAGAATCAGAAAAAAAAAATCAAGAAAAAGGTATGTAGTTTGTGAAATATTTTTCTACGTATATACAGAAACTCGTTCCTGATTGAAAAAGGTTTTCAACATAAGAAAAATTTTTGAAACCCAGTTCCGCATGTTATATGATAATTAAAATCGTTTCTAAAACTCCCTTCACCAATATCTATACCTGAATGGAAATGGGACCGCATTACCATAGATTTCGTTACCGGATTACCCCTTACGCCAAGCAAGCAGGATTTGATTTGGGTAATCGTGGATCGACTAACGAAATCAGCGCACTTCTTACCTGTCAGGATAGATTATTCTTTGGACAGGTTAGCAGAGTTGTATATCAAAGAGATCGTTCGACTACATGGTGTACCAGCTTCGATAATTTCTGACAGAGATCCGAGGTTTACATCCAGATTCTAGAAGAAATTTCAGGAAGCTTTGGGTACACGATTGAACTTCAGTACAACTTTCCATCCGCAGACAGATGGGCAATTAGAGCGAGTCATTCAGGTGCTTGAAGATATGCTCAGGAGTTGTATAATCAATTTTGAAGGGAGTTGGGTTGATCATCTTCCATTGATTGAATTTGCACACAGCAACAGTTTTCAGACGAGCATAGCTATGGCACCATACGAGGCTTTGTATGGCAGGAAATGCAGGACACCCGTATGCTGGACAGAGTTGGGTGAAGACAAGTTGGTTGGACCTGATGTGATTAGACAGACGGAAGAGAAAGTTAAGATTATAAAAGACAGATTGAAAGCTGCTTCCGATCGTCAGAAATCGTATGCGGATCTGAAATGAAGAGACATTGAGTATAAAGTCGGAGACAGGGTACTCCTGAAAGTATCTCCATGGAAGAAGTTACTGAGATTCGGAAAGAAGGGAAAGTTAAGTCTGAGGTTTATTGGTCCATATGAGATCATTGAACGTGTGGGACCAGTAGCTTATCGACTGGCTTTACCTTTGGAACTAGAAAAGATCCATGATGTATTTCATGTATCCATGTTGAGACGATACAAATCTGACCCGTCGCAAAGAGTTCAGACTGAAGCCATTGAGATCCAACCTAATCTGACATATGAGGAAGAACCAGTGGAGATTCTGGACAGAGAGATAAAAGAACTCCGGAATAAGAAAATACCGCTAGTGAAGATACTCTGGAGGAACCATAATGTGGAAGAAGCTACATGGGAGAGCGAAGAAGTGATGCGACAGCAATATCCACAATTATTTGAATGAGGTAAATTTCGCGGACGAAATTTCTTAAGGGGGAAGAATTGTAACACCCCTAATTTTCCATAACTATGAGAAGTATTATTATTAATTATTAAGCATGCAATAGTCAAGTATGTGATTTATATTGGTGGAAAGTATATATATTCGGTATATGGTTGAAAAATAAATAGTGATTTTAACCGAGTTAAATCCCATTAGAGATATATTTTCATGGTGCATTTGGATGATAATGAGTCCAATTGAATATTGGTGGAGTCAATTTGGTAATTTGATAGGTGTGGAATATTTTTGGGATAATTATCGAGATGGGATGTGATTAATTGTAAATTGTTTGCCATTTGGTGATTTGTGGAAGTCAAGGGAGCAAATTGCAATTGTGAGATATTTATATATAATATAATGTTAGTGGATGGTGGTGGAGAACAATATTATGGCATGTTAAATTTTGGAAGCATAAGAAGCAAAATAAAAATAAAAAACTTGACAAGTGAAATTCCTTGTCCAAACCAAACAAAACACAAAAAACAAAAATATACAAACCAAAGTCAAACAAAAATGAAACAAACCAGAAACTTAGCAAGGTTGGCGAGAGATTATAGAGAGAGAAAGAGGGAGAGTTTAGAGAGAGAAGGTGACAGAAGAAGAAGAATGAGAGTGATAGAGAAGTTGGAGAAGAAGAAGTCTAGGTGGAGAAGAGCATTTCAGGTTTGGTGATACCGTTTTCGTATTTTTCAGATTTTTCAGAATATTTTGGAATCGTTATATTATATTGTTTTTAGTTTATTTGAGCTATATTGATTATGATATGTTGTTTGAAATTGATTTTGGGATGATTTGGTATATATATTGTTTGTAATAAATTGATTTTGAATAGATATATATATATATATATATTGTTGTAATAAAGTGATTTTGAATATATATATATATATATATATATTGTTGTAATAAATTGATTTGGAATATATATATATATATATATATGTATATATATTGTTAGTGATTTGGATTACGTTTATTTGAAATATAATTTAGATCCGTAATATTGTTTACTAAAAATATTCTGAATTGATTTTCGATATGTTTTGATTATAGTAATATTACGGAGAATATTATTAAAAGCTATTTCGTATATATTGTTTTGCGATTTGTTTCGAAAAGTGATTTGGGGCATTTGGATTTACTCTGGATTTACGATATATAATTGCATGTGATTTGAAGCGATTTCTGGATTCATAAATATTTTCGGAAACGATTTTGTAATTTGCTTGTATATGTATATAGATGCGATTCGAATTCCGGAAATGTGTATATTGATTTGGATATGATTTCAGAATTTAAATTAACGATTCTGTTCGGAATGAATTATATGATTTTCGAAAAGTGATTTGGCTCTGATATATATAAACATAAATATGGATATAGGAGATTGACATGTCAATTGGGTTCTCTGAGTAGTACTACGCATATATGTTATGTTTGAGGTACCACCCTTTGCGGGTTGGGAAATCTGATCTGGGATACGCAGCGGGTCCTCCGTTGGTATCCAACTCTGTTCTGATATATCTGGGATACGCAGCAGGTCCTCCGTTGGTATCCATCTCTGTTCTGTATAGCCAGTAATCCAGTCCGAAAAGTATGTTTAGTATATCAGGAGCCTAAAATGGAAATAGAAATGAAATATAATTTGTTATATGATTTGATTTGGAATTAATAAGTTTGATACGATATTTTATTCCGATTTCGGAAGATGTTGTTGATAATTGCTTTGATATGATATTTGTTATCGTTTTTTCCAAGGGATATATATATATATATATATATATATATATATATATCTGAAATATTTGATTTAATTGTGCCCCATATGTTGGTTTTATATGTTATTTGCATTATTGAGATATTATATTATGTTTATACAATTGGATTTTGGGTACACCCACTAAGCGTTATGCTTAGCGTGTTGAGTTTCTCACACGCAGGTAAGAGAGTTCAGGAAGAAAATAAAGCTGGAAAGAGTTGAGTCTGCAGTGATTGAGTCCTAAGTCACATCGCTCCCGCATTTTTGGTAGCCCACTATATCTTTGATGTTTTATATGTATTATATCGGCATGCATGGACAAGAATATTTTTGTAAATATTTGAAACGGTATTTAGTTTTTATGTATGTCTATAAATATTTGTAATATTTGGGCCCATAGAATTTAATGCTTTTGAAGTTGAATATTTATAAGTATTTTGATATAATTTGTTTTGGTAAGTCGCATCGGATATGGAAGGGTGCGCAATTTGATTTGAGATTATAGAAGTGTGGATTTTATGAATTGTGAAAATAGGTTTTGGAAAGTCAGAAAAACAGGCCGATCACATTACATTAGCTAGGAAACGTCTTAGCTTTGCTCATGTATGTGTTGAGGTTGATGCTTCGAAGGATGTCATTAATGAGTTTGATATTCAATGTGCTAATGGGGAGTGGAAAACTATTTATGCTGTTTATGAGTGGCTTCCTTCTAGGTGTAATATTTGTAAGGTGTTTGGGCATGCGTCGGGTATATGTAAACCAAGTGTTCAAGATTTGGGTGACAATGTGAATCTGGTTACAGGAAATAGAGGGGTTGATGTTCATGATATGAAGAAGAGGCAAGAAGACTCGTTGGGGCCTAAACGACCGGTTTGGGTTGAGGTTAAAAAAAAGAACAAGGGTGGAGAATTATCTACTATGGGGAACAGTGCTAGTGTTCCGATTGTGGAAAATATTGATAATCATCTTAATTTAGTGCCAATGGAGGGCAATGACCATACTCTGAATTTGGAAGTAACGGAAGAGGGTACTCCTTTAGCAATTCTGGACACTGTTTATGATGCAGGGGCTGTTCTTTGTAAGGATGGGGCTAATGGTTATGTTGATGACAGGGATGCTCTTTGTGATAAGGATGAGGCTGGTCATGGTGAGGATGGTAGTGATTCTAGTCCTCCTCATAATGCTTTGGCTTCAAAAGTTAAGGATTCTCTGGAAAAGAAAAAGAAGAAGAAAGGTTCTAGTAGTAAGGGTAAGAAGAATAAGAAGCACTCATCCCCTAAGGGGGGTAAGTGGAGATAGATTTGTGGAGGTTTCTTCTTATCTTTGTATATTTATTATGATTTTTGGGTGCTGGAATATTAGGGGTCTTAATGACCCTTTGAAGCAAAGAGAGGTTCGCAATTTGATTAAAGATGAGAAATTGTCTTTGTGTGGTTTAGTGGAAACGAAAGTTCTGGAGAAAAATAAAGATGTTATTCTTAAGACCATTGACCGATCTTGGAAGGTGGAGTGCAATTATAATTTTTCCTCTTTGGGGAGGATTTGGGTATGTTGGAATCCGTTCGATGTTACTGTTTTGGTTGTCGGATCTTCTGAACAAGTTATCCATTGTAGAGTTTCTTCTGTTGATTCTACTTGGGAGTGTATGATATCGATAGTGTACGGTGATAATTGTAATGTTCGTACGGAGGCGTTGTGGGCTGATTTAGTGGCGCGCGGAGTGGAATGGGAGAATAGTGCTTGGATTGTGATGGGTGACTTTAATGCTATTAAGTCTTCGGTTGAGAGTGTTGGAGGATCCAATTCTTGGCCACATTGGAAAGACGACTTTTCTAATTGTTTAGCTGAGTCTGGGTTGGATGATCTGCGATTTAATGGGTGCTTCTATACATGGTCTAATCATCGTACGGTTGATCCTATTCTTCGAAAGTTAGATCGAGCTTTGGTCAATTTGAAGTGGGATATTTCATTTCGAGGTTCTGAGGCGCATTTTCTTCCTTCCAGTGTTTCTGATCACTCTCCTATGATTGTTAAGATTGTGGATCTCCCTCGGCGACGGGTGCCTTTTAAGTTTTTTGATTTCTGGGCGAATCATCCAGAATTTTTATCCTTGGTGGATCGAGTTTGGGAGGACAGGGTGGATGGGTCTCTTATGTTTCAGCTATGTAAGAAGCTAAAAAGATTGAAAGTGGAGCTTAAGAAACTTAATAGGGAGTGTTATTCTGACTTGTCTTCTAGGTTGCAGCAAGCTAAGCATGATTTAGAGTCTGTGCAATGGGATATTCAGAGGCAGCCTACGAACATTTCTTTACATGGGGAGGAGTCTCGGTTGGTGAAGCTTTATGGTGATTTGAGTAAAGATGAAGAGAGTTTTTTGAGAGAAAAGTCCCGGGTTCAATGGATTAATTTGGGAGATAGGAATTCTAAGTTCTTTTTTCGATCGATGAGACAAAGATATAGTAGGAGTAAGGTATTATCTCTTACCGATGAGCATGGTAATCGTGTGGAGGAGCCTAGTGAAGTTAAATCAATGGTGGTGAACTTCTTTGAGACACTTCTGAGACAGCATGCTGGATGCCCTAGGATTGACCTTGATTTAGTGAGGCGGGCTCTCCCGAAGCGTATTTCTGGTGATCAGTGTGCTACCTTGGGTAGAGAGGTTAGTGATGTTGAAATTAAGGCAGTTTTGTTCTCTTTAAAAGATAATAAAGCTCCTGGTCCGGATGGGTATAATGCTACTTTCTTCAAGAAAGCTTGGTCTGTTGTTGGTGATGATTTTCTTCGTGCTATTCATTCGTTTTTTAGCTCCGGGAGATTGCTCAAGCAAGTGAATGCTACTGTGGTTGCTCTTATTCCTAAGGTTCCTAATCCTTCTAAGGTTGGGGATTTTAGGCCTATTTCGTGTTGTAACACTATCTACAAATGCATTGCCAAAATTATTGCAAATCGTGTTCAGATGGTGCTGCCTGATGTTGTTAGTCCTTTTCAGTCGGCCTTCATTGCTGGTAGGAGGATTAGTGATAATATATTACTGTCGCAGGAATTGTTAAGGAACTATCATCGTGATGGGGGTCATCCTAGGTGTGCGCTGAAGGTAGATTTAATGAAAGTTTATGATTCTGTGCGGTGGGATTTCTTAGTGGCTATTTTACAGATTTTAGGCTTCCCAGAGCAGATGATAACTTGGATTTCTGAGTGCATTTCCACTCCCCGTTTCTCTATTTCTATCAATGGCGAGTTGAATGGTTTTTTTGCTAGTGGCCGAGGTTTGAGGCAGGGGGATCCTATGTCCCCTTATTTATTTGTGCTGGCTATGGAGGTCTTCTCGGGGTTGATGCATATTATGGAGCAGGAGGGTCAGTTTCCATACCATTGGCGGTGTGGGAAGATTGGTATTTCGCATTTATGCTTTGCGGATGATCTTATGGTTTTCTGTAGGGCAGAGAGGGAGTCAGTTGCTGCAGTTAATGTTGTCCTTAGTCAGTTCCAAGCTCTTTCTGGGTTGATTCCTAATCCTAACAAGAGCAATCTTTTTGTGGCTGGTGTGTCTTCTGAGACTAAGCAAGAGTTACTTGGGATTCTTGGTTTTCAGGAAGGGGTATTACCTGTCAGATATCTTGGGGTTCCTCTGATTTCTACTAAGCTTACGGCAGTGGATTGTAGGGTTCTTGTCGACAGGATTGTAGCGAGAGTTAAGAGTTGGACTAGGAGGGTTCTTTCTTTTGCAAGGAGGCTTCAGCTCATTCAATCTGTATTGTTCTCTATTCAGGTGTATTGGTCCTCCATTTTTATCTTGCCTAAGTCAGTGGTGATTAAGGTTGAAACTACTTTGCGTAGTTTTCTTTGGAAGGGTTCAGATTTAGGTAAAGGTGGGGCAAAGGTTGCATGGTCTTCGGTGTGTTTACCAAAGGAAGAGGGTGGTCTCGGTATTAAGAGCGTTGAGTGTTGGAATAAAGCTGCCATAAGTAAGCATTTGTGGGCTGTCTGTAGCAATTTGAGGTCTTCTGTCTGGGTCTCGTGGGTTAGATCTACTCTGCTTAAGGGAAAGAATGTGTGGGAGGTTAGGTGCCCTGGGGATTGCTCGTGGAGTTGGAGGAAAATTTTAGGCCTTCGATGTCTTGTGCGGTGGTTGATGCAGTTTCGAGTGGGTAATGGGGAGGATATTTCTCTTTGGTTTGATTATTGGCATCCGTTGGGTCCTTTGGTGGAGGTGTTTGGGCGACGGATTATTTATGATTCTGGTTTTGGTATTCATGCTAGGGTGGCGGATGTTGTTCAGGGGAGGGATTGGGCTTGGCCTCGTTCCCTGACCGGGAATTGGATGGACATTATCAGTGGTATCCCTGCTTCCTTTAGGCCTAATAACTCTCAAGCTGATACTTTGTGTTGGGTTGAGGACTCTCGGGGGGCTTTCTCTATTCGTAATGCTTGGGAGGCTCTTCGGTCCCGGCAGCCAGCGGTGGATTGGTTTAGGTCCGTTTGGCATTCTAAAGCAATCCCTAGACATGCTTTTATCTTCTGGTTGGCCATTAGGGGTGCTCTTTCTACTCAGGATAAGCTTCTTGTTTATGGCTTGATTCCGGCTATTCGTTGTGTGTTTTGTGGAGGGAGTTGTGAGGATGTCCCTTATCTCTTTTTTGATTGTTCTTATTCTTGCGAGGTTTGGTTTGCTCTTTTAAGGAAGTGCAGATTACCTCTGCGTGCTCGGAGCTGGGAGGATACTATTATTTGGTCTTGCCATTTCCGCGGTCGGCAACTTCGTGGGTGGGTGGTGCGTATTATGCTTGCGGCTGCTGTCTATGCTATTTGGCGTGAGCGGAATGCTAGGATGCATGGCGAGTTACCTAAACCTGTTACCATGGTTGTTCGTTCCATTGTCAGAGATGTTTGTATGCGTCTTAATTCCTTATCTGGTGTGATGCCTTCTCCTACTAATAGGTGGCTCCACCAGTCTTGGGGTTTATCTGATTCTATTTTTTTGTAATTCGCTTGTTTTGCCTTTTATGGGGTTTGGTGGGTTCTTTTGGCTGTACCCTATGACAGGGTTTGTGCTTAGCTTTTATTACTTTGCTGTTTTTTGAGTTTCGGTTGGTAGGGGGCCTGTCCCTTGTCTGACCTTGTGATCTTCTCGCTGGGGTATACCCCTTTGCTTTTGTTTTGTCTCTTTGGTTAATATACTTACATTATCCAAAAAAAAAACTCAGGCGAAATTTTCAGAAACTATTTTGGACTATTGATTTCGATTTATGTTTAAGTATATGATTTTAAGTTTTCGATAGTATAATTTAAATGCTAACTATATAAGAAGGTGCTTCCTCTAGTGTTTTCAATTTTTCGTATCCGTATATGTCTGTATCCGGTAGCACTCCCCAATTCGATCCGAGCGGATTCGGGTCGGGGGATGTTACAAAATGCTTATGTGGTTTCGAGATAAAGCTGCTTCTATAATGATAAGGCGTCTCATCAGTTGTCACCTGGGGCAGTGTGTAGCGAACCATTAGTTGCCACGTGTCGTTATGCGGTTACTTGTTTGAGGCCTATTTAAACCAGCCTTTTCCCTCTTTTTCACTTTTGTGCTTTTCATTTTCTACAATTTCTAGGCCTTTTTGTGCAATTTCAGTCCGTTTTTTCTTCAAAAATCTTTTAAGTATGTGTTTTAAATCGGTTTTGCTACCAGTTTCTTTCGTTCTTGTGTTGTTTGAATGCCTTTTTCTGTTCTTTTACGCACTACCATGTTGTGTTCTTCGTTTTCTTGTATTAGAAGCTTGTTTCATTTTTGCTAGAGAACCGCCTTTAGATCTTTATTTAGGTTAGTTTTTGTATAATAAAAAATTGTTTGTGGACACTTTTAAAGCACTTTTATGTATTGATGTTCAGTGTGGGTTCTCTTATTACTTAAAAAATCGTGTAGATGTTTCTAAGGCATTTAGAAGTAGCCGTTACGCGCTGCTTATGTTAGCGTCGAGCGTAGAGTTCTTTCTAAGAACTAGAACCGATTGTAGAGGATTCTTGGGCGTTCTATCGTGTGCTATGATATTGTCGAGCATAGTGTTTTTAAATTTTAGACATCTACATTCTTACTAAGTTTTTTTCTTTTTCGTGCTTGACAGTGTTTAGAGCCATGTCGAGGCCAATTGATAAAGTTATGAAAGACGCGGGTTTGATGAGATAAGCTAGTCGAGCGAGTCGAGCGAGTCGACTAAGTCGAGTGCTTCTAGTAAGAAGAGGGAATCCACTGATAGCGATCCCCGCCTTAAGTCGCCGGGTGCTGGGCTTGTTCAACATTGCCCCGGACCAGTTGATGCCCAATGGTTAGAGGCTGCTTTTTTCAATCAAGGTCTTTCATGAGCGAAGGGGCTTATCTTTCTCCTTAGAGCACTTCTTTCACACGTATTATGTGAAGAGTCATGAAGATGAACCAGGATGATACTTGATCTCCGCTCGACCCAATCACCCCCACATTATCACAGAGCTCGCAACCAACGACTGCAGGCGGAAGGATAGGTATTTCTTTGCGTGGGGAGAGTTGGTTACGGGGCCTTTCGAGGATGGTTGTGCTGTCTGCTCGACGTGGAATATCTCAGGTGGGATTTTGTATAACGTTTTTTATTCTTGACTTTTGCTTTATGCTATTTTTCTTTTTTGTTACTAAGTCGTGCACTTTTTTGCAGATCCTGCCACGATTGTTAAGGTTTTCCCAAACCGGACTAATAAGACACGCACGTCGCGCATTCTTTCTATCGATCGCTCTGAGCGCAGCTGAAGGAAGCTGCTAAGTGAGGAAAGCCTGCGGCTGAGCCGTCTGTGGGCACACGCTGAGCTTAATACCGAAGGTACTCCTTTTCCAAAATTGAAGAATTTGGTTATTTACGTCTGTGTTCGACATTGTTTTGAATTGTTTTGTGGAACCCAGTTTCTTACTCCAGTTTCTGAATTCTAGCGTAAATTTGCTTCAGATTCTATGTCGAACATAAAACCTAAGGTCATGAATGCTGACAAAGTTGTGGTTCGTTGATGTGAGAGGGTGCTGGCGGCAGCGGAAAAGAAGAGGAAGAAGTGGAGCGGTCGGCAAGACGTTGCCGATATGCTCAAATCCGCCCAGCCTTCGACGCCTACGCCTGCCTCGCCTTAGATTACTCCTGCGGCGAAGGATTCCTCTAGGCCTGTCAAGAAAAGGTAGAAAATGGTGGAGAAGTCGAGCTCTGCCATCGAAACCTCCTTCCATGTCGACACCTCTACCTTCAAAGATTATCAGCCTTTGATTGATGGTACAAACCAGCTCCTGTTCCCATGCTATGCTCAAATTATGAGGGAGGTCGGGGTGTCGACAACGGTCGACCATGGTATCGCCAGCACTTTTCAAGTAAGTTGTGATTTGTTTCGTTTTGTTTCTATGTTGGTTTTGCTCGACAATTGAAGTTTAACTATGTCATGTGTTTTTTTAGGCCTTTGAGATCCAAGTGTTCCTGAAAAATGAACTCTCTAATGCCCTGGATCGCTTGAAGGAAAGCAATCAGCGGGGAGTGGCTCGCTCTAAAGAAGGCACTTGATGACAAGACACTGGAGGAGCTGCGTCAAATGCAGGCCTTAAGGGAGAGGGACACGAAGATTGAGGAGCTCGATAGGCGTGTCGCCGAGCTGTCGGCTAACAAGAATAGGCTCTAGATGGAGCATAAGGCAGAGGTCGACAGCCTTGTAGGCCAGCTTAGCGCATTGATGGTTCAGTGCAATAATATAGCAGACGATGCTGTAATCCAGACTCGAGCCACTCTAATGCAAGAGTATAAAGAAGGAAAAGCCGACAGTTAGGATGTCGACAAGGCGATCTCATCCTGGGAGGAGATTAAGGCATTGGCGGCGGAAGAGGCGGCAGTCGTGGTCGATGACACGCCAAGTGACCAGGTGGAGGCAGCACTTGTCGAGCAGGAGCAGCAGGAGCAAGAGCAACAACAACAACTAGAACAACAAACCTCACAAGGGGACGACGGCGACATCTAGCCCTGCTTTTTCTTTTTTAAATGACTAAGGCCTCTTTAAATTTTTCTTTTAGAGCCAAGAATTGCTTATGGTCGAACTGGGTCACCATGCCCCTTTTATTTTTGTTTGGGCCGAGAATTGCCCTTTGAACATTTTCTGTTTTCACATTTCTGGTCTTGTAGTTTTAATGAAATCTTATTCCTCAAATGTGGTGCGCAGAATATTTTCTATGTTTCGCTTGGTTTAAGTGTTAGACGAAGGATTGTGTGAATTGCTTGACCTTATTGTGAGGGTATGTAGGTCGGGCACTAGATGTCGACTAGAGAAACCTTTGATTAGCATTTCAACACTTAGTCACAAAGAAGAAGGTATGCATAAGTAAATAGAGGGCACGACCAACTTGTAAAATAAGCAATTTTGATATTTGACCAAAACCCCTTGTGATAGGTGTATTACAGATTGAGTGCACGAATCGATTAAGAAAGGATTTAAAAATTGATCAAGTCATAAATTGACTTGTGCATAAAGCCTAATGTCGCTGAGTGCACGACATCGATTAATGAAGACTTTAACCAATTTGAAAATTGATCAAGTCATAATTTGGCTCGTGTGTAGAGCTTTGTGTTGCTGAGTGCACGACACTAATAAGAACTTAACCAATTTGAAAATTGATTAATCATAAATTTAGTTCGTGTGCAGAGCTTCGTGTCGTTGAGGGCACGACACTAACTATTAAGGATTTAACCAATTTGAAAATCAATTAAATCGTACATTTAGCTTATATGTAGAGCTTCGTGTCACTGAGTGCATAACACTAATAAGGACTTAACCAATTTGAAAATTTATTAAATCATAAATTTAGCTTGTGTGCAGAGATTTGTGTCGCTGAGTGCACGACACAAACTATTAAAGATTTAACCAATTTGAAAATCGCTTAAATCGTACATTTAGCTCATTGTAGAGCTTCGTGTCGCTGAGTGCACAACACTAATTAATAAGGACTTAACCAATTTTAAAAATCGATTAAGTCTTTTAGCAAGCTCGCGCAATAAGAGAGTAAGGTGCGACATAAATAAGATTTATAAATGTTCTACATCGCAATAAGGGGTTGTTTGTTATCTGGGTTGGGGCTGGGTTTGGATTTTTTTTTTCCAAACCCACGTTTGGTACAAGTTGGGATTGGCAGCCAATCCCAACAGTACATTTTTTATGCTGTTGAGGCGGGACAAGAGGTGGGACAAGTTGTCCCACCTCTTTTTTTTTTTTTTTTAATATAAAATATTATATTTATATATAAAATATTATATATCTTTAATATTAATAAAAATTAATTTTTAATAGTTCTATATATTTTTAAAAAATAATTTAAATGATTTATTTTATTTAAAATTACTTTTAAATAGTTTTATTATTTTTTATTAAATTTATTTTATTAATAAAATAATTTTTAACTCAATTTAATTTAAGTAATTTTATTATATGTAAAACTTAATTTAATTCAGCCTGATTTTATCCAGTCTCATACTATATCAAATACATTACAGTAATAATTTATTCCAATACATGTTGCACCAAAAATATTACAGCACTAATTTAATCATGTCCAATCCATTCGAGTAGTGTCCCTCTCCCCTAAATTACGAATGAATTATAATAGTTTAATATATATATAAGTTAGTTTTTTTAAAAATTAATTATAAATAGTTATATTTATTTTTTTAAAAGTAGTATAAATATTTTATTTAAAAAAATTAACCATATTTAATATCTATTATTGGTTTAAAATAATTTTTTACTTTAAAATTAATTAATCTAATAATTAACCAATCTCAAACTATATTTAACATATAAAACATAACAAAATTTTTTATCCAATCTCATCCTACATCAAACAAAAGATAGTACTATTTTTAATCCAATCTGTACTGCACCAAACACATGACAGTACTAATTAGTCCAATCCAATCCAATTCCATAAAAATAGTCCAATCCAATCCAATCCAATCCCATAAAACAAACGAGCCCTAAGAATGTAGAGGACGGCATATAAAATTTAAAATTTCATAAACGTTTATAAATTTGGCTTACAGTTTATAGTAGTGCGCTGCTCGTATGCTAAGCAAAGTCGTTCATTGTGTATGTACTGTTGCCCCTCAGTCTTCAAGTCTTTTGTTCGAAGGCTGGGAGACTTGATTGTCAAGTGGTGTTGATTGAGCGTAGACTGGCTTGAGCGTTGGTCGAGCCATTTAGCTAGCCGTGAGAGTAGGGTCGCAGTTTGAGGCTTCGATATATCGAGGAGGGTTAGGACCGCCGTTGGCCGTTGTGGCCAATGGCCCTCTGACGCTCAAATTAGTAAAATCTTGAAATAATAAGAAAATAACTAAAAGGAGTTGAGTTTAGAAATGATACTATTTTAGGTGTATGGCGTTCCAACTGTTACTAATCTCTCGTCCATCCATGTCGCGGAGTTTGTATGCGCCTTGTCCTATTACTTTTCTGATTTGGTACGAGCCTTCCTATGTCGGGCCCAACTTGCTAGCTCTAGGTTCTTTAGTGTTTTGGAACAGGCGATGAAATACCCAATCTCATTCCTTGAAGGCTCGAGTGCAGACATTCTTGTTCTAGTGTCGAGCGATCATCTGTTGGTAACTTGCTAGCCGAATGGATGCCTGGTCTCAACGTTCGTCTAGCGTGTCGAGCTCATACGACAAGGCTTGAGAGTTTGCTTCCTCTATGGCATGCTGGAATCTTGCGGTGTGAACTTTTGATTCAACTAGTAGAACGGCTTCGACTCCATACACAAGGGAGAATGGTGTTTGACCGGTCGACACTCGAGGAGTGGTTCTGTACGACCACAGTACTTTGGGGAGTATGTCGACCTATAACCCTTTGGCCGTGCCAAGTTCTTCTTTAAAATGCTGACACGATAGTCTTGTTGGTTGATTCTGCTTATTCGTTCGACTGTGAGTATCAAGGTGTCGCGAAGCTTAACTTGATTCCATGCTCTTCGCAGAAGTCTTGGAATTCAAAGGAAATGAATTGTAAGCCGTTGTCGGTGACTATTTCTTTTGGGATGCCTAATCGACACATTATGTTCTTCCAAATGAACCCTTTGACTTCGAAGTCTCAGATTCTTTGGTAGGCTTCGACCTCAACCCATTTACTGAAATAGTCGGTGAGAACTAATATGTAGACTTTTCCTCCTGTAGCGGTGGGCATTTTCCCAACTATGTCCATGCCCCACTTCATGAAGAGTCGTGGCGAGGTTAAGTTATGTAGTCGACAAGAAGGTTGGTGCATGACTTGTGTGAATCTCCGGCACTTATCACATGTTTTGATGTAGTTCGTTGAGTCTGATCTCATTGATGGCCAGTAATAACCTGCTGTGAGGGCACAACTTGAGAGGCTTCTGACTCTCGAATGATTTTCGCAGTCGCTTTCATGGATTTCTTTGAGCGCAAGTTTTGCTTCTGTTGTGTTGACACAACATAAGTAGGGTCTGGAGAACGACCTTCTGTAAAGTTTGTCGTCGATCACACTGAAGTGGGCGGCTTTTTCTCTAAGCCTGCGTGTTTCATTTCTGTTGGCTGATACCGTGTCGTACAGGATGTAGTCAAGCAGTGGAGTCATCCAGTTATTTTCAATGTCGATGGGAACGACTTCTTCTTTATTGGACCAGATTGCTGGCGATTGCAGATAGATAAGTGGTATATTATTAGGGTCAACTGTTTGGATGGCGGAGCCTAGATTAGCTAAAACATCACCATATGCATTCTCCATCCTGGGTATTTACTCAAGTTCGAAGTGTTCGAATGCTGAGCATAGTTTTGTGGCTACGGCTAGGTAAGCGATCATCTTTGGATCTTTGGCTTGGTAAGTTCATTCAAGCTGTCGTGCGACCAGTTGTGAGTCGCATCGGACTTTGATCTATTTTATACCTTTGCTCTTGGCGAGTGCTAGTCCAGCGATGAGAGCTTCATATTCGGCTTCGTTGTTCGTGGTCTTGAAACCACATCTGATTGATTGCTTGATGATGTCTTTCACTGGTGACTGTAATACTAGACCTAACCCACTTTCTTTGGTGTTGCTGGAGCCGTCGACAGAGAGTGTCCATGTAGGGCTCGACACTTCCGTAAGGGCGAGTATCTCTTGTTCAGCTAACTGTAAGGTTTTTGGAGTAAAGTTGGTGACAAAATCTACCAAGATCTGGGACTTGATTGCAGTCCACGATAGATAAGATATGTCATGCTCACTCAGTTCCACTGCCCATTTGGTGAGTCGACCGAAGAGTTCGGGTTTGTGCAATACATTCTTCAAGGGGAATGTCATAAGCACCACTATTAGGTGGCATTGAAAGTATGGTCGTAAGAATTGAATAATCACATATACATGTCAAATTCGATAAACTAAAGTTGTTCTATTTAAGCATGGCATTCTTAAATTTACCCCAAACTCGAATGACATTGTCCTCTATTATAGATAATCAGATTTAAGGATATAAGTTCAAAAATTACATATCTTTTCAAAACTAACAAAAACACAACACAAACAAAATATCTACAACTACAAAATATCCAAATAAACTAATCAACAAAAACAAATCCAACAACAAACCTAATATCCACAACTACAAAATAAATCCAACAAAAATTGCCCCCAAACTTGGAAGGTATCATCACAAGGCACGACACTTCAAAAAGTTCTCCACAAAAATAAATAAAACTGTTCAACAAAAATAAACAAATATGGAAAGAGTTCATAACAAAAGAAATATGATAAAAGTGAAAGAAATAGCCTAAGGTCCTGGTTGGGTGCAGCAGGTGGAAGGACCGCCACCCCCGCGCGCACATGTTCGCCCAACTCGTCCGTCTGGTAAGGCGCTCTCAATATCACCCACCCGCGCGTCCAAAGTGTTAAATCACGCATCAACATGAGCCTGCAATCTATCAAGTAGTCTCATAATCTTTGTCATACAAAAGAGATATTTTGTCAGGAAAAAACTGTAACTTTTTTTATATAAGACATGCCAACTACAACACACTAATTTTTCTAATGACCTACCAAGTTTTAAATAATGTACAATAAATTATATAATAGTCATATATAACTTTAATTATATCATCGATCATAACATATACATTAATAGTATATTCTAACACCTTATTAATATATTAATAATTCATTTAATAATATATGATAATATCGATATCATATATACGGTTAAGGGTTATTGGGGTATTTTTTTGGATAATGTAAGTATATTAACCAAAGAGACAAAACAAAAGCAAAGGGGCATACCCCAGCGAGAAGATCACAAGGTCAAACAAGGGACAGGCCCCCTACCAACCGAAACTCAAAAAACAGCAAAGCAATAAAAGCTAAGCACAAACCCTGTCATAGGTACAACCAAAAGAATCCACCAGACCCCATAAAAGGCAAAACAAGCGAATTACAAAAAAATAGAATCAGATAAACCCCAAGACTGGTGGAGCCACCTATTAGTAGGAGAAGGCATCACACCAGATAAGGAATTAAGACGCATACAAACATCTCTGACAATGGAACGAACAACCATGGTAACAGGTTTAGGTAACTCGCCATGCATCCTAGCATTCCGCTCACGCCAAATAGCATAGACAGCAGCCGCAAGCATAATACGCACCACCCACCCACGAAGTTGCCGACCGCGGAAATGGCAACACCAAAGAATAGTATCCTCCCAGCTCCGAGCACGCAGAGGTAATCTGCACTTCCTTAAAAGAGCAAACCAAACCTCGCAAGAATAAGAACAATAAAAAAAGAGATGAGGGACATCCTCACAACTCCCTCCACAAAACACACAACGAATAGCCGGAATCAAGCCATAAATAAGAAGCTTATCCTGAGTAGAAAGAGCACCCCTAATGGCCAACCAGAAGATGAAAGCATGTCTAGGAATTGATTTAGAATGCCAAACGGACCTAAACCAATCCACCGCTGGCTGCCGGGACCGAAGAGCCTCCCAAGCATTACGAATAGAGAAAGCCCCCCGAGAGTCCTCAACCCAACACAAAGTATCAGCTTGAGAGTTATTAGGCCTGAAGGAAGCAGGGATACCACTGATAATGTCCATCCAATTCCCGGTCAAGGAACGAGGCCAAGCCCAATCCCTTCCCTGAACAACATCCGCCACCCTAGCATGAAGACCAAGACTAGAATCATAAATAATCCGTCGCCCAAACACCTCCACCAAAGGACCCAACGGATGCCAATAATCAAACCAAAGAAAAATATCCTCCCCATTACCCACCCGAAACTGCATCAACCGCCGCACAAGACACCGAAGGCCTAGAATTTTCCTCCAACTCCACGAGCAATCCCCAGGGCACCTAACCTCCCACACATTCTTTCCCTTAAGCAGAGTAGATCTAACCCACGAGACCCAGACAGAAGACCTCAAATTGCTACAGACAGCCCACAAATGCTTACTTATGGCAGCTTTATTCCAACACTCAACGCTCTTAATACCGAGACCACCCTCTTCCTTTGGTAAACACACCGAAGACCATGCAACCTTGGCCCCACCTTTACCTAAATCTGAACCCTTCCAAAGAAAACTACGCAAAGTAGTTTCAACCTTAATCACCACTGACTTAGGCAAGATAAAAATGGAGGACCAATACACCTGAATAGAGAACAATACAGATTGAATGAGCTGAAGCCTCCCTACGAAAGAAAGAACCCAACTAGTCCAACTCTTAACTCTCGCTACAATCCTGTCAACAAGAACCCTACAATCCACTGCCGTAAGCTTAGTAGAAATCAGAGGAACCCCAAGATATCTGACAGGTAATACCCCTTCCTGAAAACCAAGAATCCCAAGTAACTCTTGCTTAGTCTCAGAAGACACACCAGCCACAAAAAGATTGCTCTTGTTAGGATTAGGAATCAACCCAGAAAGAGCTTGGAACTGACCAAGGACAACATTAACTGCAGCAACTGACTCCCTCTCTGCCCTACAGAAAACCATAAGATCATCCGCAAAGCATAAATGCGAAATACCAATCTTCCCACACCGGCAATGGTACGCAAACTGACTCTCCTGCTCCATAATACGCATCAACCCCGAGAAGACCTCCATAGCCAGCACAAATAAATAAGGGGACATAGGATCCCCCTGCCTCAAACCTCGGCTACTATTAAAGAAACCATTCAACTCGCCATTGATAGAAATAGAGAAACGGGGAGTAGAAATGCACTCAAAAATCCAAGCTATCATCTGCTCCGGGAAGCCTAAAATCTGTAAAATAGCCACTAAGAAATCCCACCGCACAGAATCATAGGCTTTCATTACATCTACCTTCAGCGCACACCTAGGATGACCCCCATCACGATGATAGTTCCTTAACAATTCCTGCGACAGTAATATATTATCACTAATCCTCCTACCAGCAACGAAGGCCGACTGAAAAGGACTAACAACATCAGGCAGTACCATCTGAACACGATTCGCAATAATTTTGGCAATGCATTTGTAGATAGTGTTACAACACGAAATATGCCTAAAATCCCCAACCGTAGAAGGATTAGGAACCTTAGGAATAAGAGCAACCACAGTAGCATTCACTTGCTTGAGCAATCTCCCGGAGCTAAAAAACGAACGAATAGCACGAAGAAAATCATCACCAACAACAGACCAAGCTTTCTTGAAGAAAGTAGCATTATACCCATCCGGACCAGGAGCTTTATTATCTTTTAAAGAGAACAAAACTGCCTTAATTTCAACATCACTAACCTCTCTACCCAAGGTAGCACACTGATCACCAGAAATACGTTTCGGGAGAGCCCGCCTCACTAAATCAAGGTCAATCCTAGGGCATCCAGCAGGCTGTCTCAGAAGTGTCTCAAAGAAGTTCACCACCATTGATTTAACTTCACTAGGCTCCTCCACACGATTACCATGCTCATCGGTAAGAGATAATACCTTACTCCTACTACATCTTTGTCTCATCGATCGAAAAAAGAACTTAGAATTCCTATCTCCCAAATTAATCCACTGAACCCGGGACTTTTGTCTCAAAAAACTCTCCTCATCTCTACTCAAGTCACCATAAAGCTTCACCAACCGAGACTCCTCCTCATGTAAAGAAGCGTTCGTAGGCTGCCTCTGAATATCCCATTGCACAGACTCTAAATCATGTTTAGCTTGCTGCACCCTAGAAGACAAGTCAGAATAACACTCCCTATTAAGTTTCTTAAGCTCTACTTTCAATCTTTTTAGCTTCTTACATAGCTGAAACATAGGAGACCCATCCACCCTGTCCGCCCAAACCCGATCCACCAAGGATAAAAATTCTGGATGATCCGCCCAGAAATCAAAAAACTTAAAAGGCACCCGTCGCCGAGGGAGATCCACAATCTTAACAATCATAGGAGAGTGATCAGAAACACTAGAAGGAAGAAAATGCGCCTCTGAACCTCGAAAGGAAATATCCCAATTCAAGTTGACCAAAGCTCTATCTAACTTTCGAAGAATAGGATCAATCGTACGATGATTAGACCAAGTATAGAAGCACCCATTAAATCGCAGATCATTCAACCCAGACTCAGCTAAACAATTAGAAAAGTCATCTTTCCAATGAGGCCAAGAATTGGAGCCTCCAACACTCTCAACCGAAGACTTAATAGCATTAAAGTCACCCATCACAATCCAAGCACTATTCTCCCATTCCACTCCGCGCGCCACTAAATCAGCCCACAACGCCTCCCTACGAACATTACAATTATCACCGTACACAATCGAAATCATACACTCCCAAGTAGAATCAACAGAAGAAACGCTACAATGGATAACTTGTTCAGAAGATCCGACAACCAAAACAGTAACATCGAACGGATTCCAACAAACCCAAATCCTCCCCAAAGAGGAAAAATTATAATTGCACTCCACCTTCCAAGACCGGTCAATGGTCTTAAGAATAACATCTTTATTTTTCTCCAGAACTTTCGTTTCCACTAAACCACACAAAGACAATTTCTCATCTTTAATCAAATTGCGAACCTCTCTTTGCTTCAAAGGGTCATTAAGACCCCTAATATTCCAGCACCCAAAAATCATAATAAATATACAAAGATAAGAAGAAACCCCCACAAATCTATCTCCACTTACCCCCCTTAGGGGAGGAGTGCTTCTTATTCTTCTTACCCTTACTACTGGAACCTTTCTTCTTCTTTTTCTTTTCCAGAGAATCCTTAACTTTTGAAGCCAAAGCATTACGAGGAGGGCTAGAATCACTACCATCCTCACCATGACCAGCCTCATCATTACCACAAATAGCACCCCGATCATCACAAAGAGCATCCCTGTCATCAACATAACCATTAGCCCCATCCTTACAAAGCGCAGCCCCTGCATCACAAACAGTGTCCAAAATTGCTAAAGGAGTACCCTCTTCCATTACTTCCAAATTCGGAGTATGGTCATTGCCCTCCATTGGCACTAAATTAAGATGATTATCAACATTTTCCACAAGCGGAACACTAGCACTATTCCCCATAGTAGATAATTCTCCACCCTTGTTCTTTTTTTTAACCTCAACCCAAACCGGTCGTTTAGGCCCCAACGAGTCTTCGTGCCTCTTCTTCATATCATGAACATCAACCCCTCCATTTCCGGTAACCATATTCATATTGTCACCCAAATCTTGAACGCTTTGTTTATATATACCCGGCGCATGCCCAAACACCTTACAAATATTACACCTAGAAGGAAGCCACTCATAAACAGCATAAATAGTTTTCCACTCCCCATTAGCACATTGAATATCAAACTCATTAATGACATCCTTCGAAGCATCAATCTCAACACACACACGAGCAAAGCTAAGACGTTTCCTAGCTAATGTAATGTGATCAGCATGCAATGGAATGCCCAAAGCACTAACTACAAAACTCAGGCCCTTTGAAGTCCAATATTCAAATGGAAGATTGTAAAGTTTAACCCATACAGGAATATTGCGTAACTCATCTTTAGACAAGGATAAACTAGGCTGCCACCGTTTAAGAACAAGCAATTTATTCACTATATGCCATGGACCTTTTTCAAGAACTTCACAAGCATGTTCAAGACTATCAAACTTGAAAATAAAGAACCCTTGTTCCGAAGATAAAACTTCTTTAAGGCCAAACCTACCCCAAATTTTATGAACTACTGAATTCACTACGGGGAAAGGAATTCTCTTATCCACAAAGTACCCTATCAAGGAAGTTCTCCATTCTTCACTTTCCTCAATAGCTACCTCAACCGGAGGGCTAACTTTAATTCTTCCATTTTCTTCAGTTGGTTTAAAATATTGTAAGGATTCAAAGGTAGAAGATCGTACCTCACAAGCAATAGGAGAAGAATTCTGGACAGCCTTAGCATAAGATGGTTTCAACCCTTGATCATGCATGGAAGAAGGTGTTGAAAATGGTCCAAGATCAGCCCCTCCTTGTCCAAAGCTACCAAGACCCGAAATTGAACCCAAAGCACTCGATTTCGGCCCAATTACGCCCACATCAGACCCAAAATGCAAGTTACCAAGCTTTTCCTTTCTATGATCATCTCTTGCAAGCCCAAATCCACCATAATTCGAAGGTGATTCAATAACATTAATCCTTGACCCATCTAATTTTGTGGAATCAGTCCCATTAGCTCCAATACCCGAAATTGAGCCCAAAGCACCAAAATTTGACTCTATTACCCCCATTCCTTGCTGACTAGTATTATTTAGTGAAGGAAAGTTATCACCAACCACCTTCCTTTGACAATTTTGGCTATTAAGGTCAATACTAGCCACCTTATTTTGAAAAACTTGTCCATGAGAATCATTCATCATTTGAATTAATTGCCCATTGCACATGATCTCATGCAACAAGTCTTCACTCTTTTCATCATTGTCAACCATAGCTTTCTTCTTGTCCAATCCCGAAAATGTTGAGAGACAACCAGCCTTCACATGATTTTCACCCAAAACTATATTTCTACCTTCACCCAAATCCAGATTTTCATCTTCCTCATCATGCAACACCCCATGAAGAACATCATCATGCTTGGATTCAATCCCATTTACACAACCAATAGCTCCATGCCTATCATGTGTTGTTTTATTTGATTACAATCCCGAAACAGTAGCAAAACAACCATCCTTTGAGCAATTCTCACCCAAATTCGGACTTCTTCCTTCTACAGCACCAATACCATGAGGCAAATTCGAAGGAACAAGTTTTGTAGACACGCAACACCCGGAAACAATGTCTCCACTCTTCATACCACCCTTCTTTACATCACCAGCAGCTAAAGAACCACCAACCATGGCTCCAACCAATATAACAAGAAGAAGATGATGATCACCACCCAACAATAAAGACAAAACGCAGCTCAAAATCACAAGCAAAATCAGTCACAAGATTGGCCAAAGTAGAATCATCCACCATGGCAAACAAGCAATCCAGAACTGCCCATAAAATAAGGGAAAATGGACCAGCAAAATAACACTAAAAGAGAGGGAGATGAGCTCATGATCACCAAGAGGAAGATGAAGATCATAAACCCAACCCAAAATCACAAGCATACCATGGCACAAAATAAGTTAAAAAACTGCCCAGAAAATGACCAACAAACCTAAAGCTAAAGAAGAACAAAAATTGAGCTTGTAATCATCAAAAGAAATCAATAATGATCCCAAAGAGAGAATAGAAAAAAAATCAAGAAGAACACTCAAAAAATTCTAGAGAGAAGGCAGAGCATTTTCTCTCTCTAAAACCCTTCTCACGACGCATACAAACATCTTTAACTCCGACTTACGTTATATTAGGTAAACATACGTGTATCTAGAGTAGTCGTAAATAAATCTAACATAATACTCATAACCACCTCTAACTCTAACACTCATAGGTCCATAGACGTCTGAATGTATAAGCTCAAGTGGTTGCATGGCTCTAATCCCTTTTTCCTGTAAAAGGTCCCTTGGTCATTTTACCCTCCAGACAAGATTCATAGACAGGTAAGGTACCGGTCTCTAACTGACTTAAAGATCCGCTTTTTACTAGTCTGTTTATCCTATCAAAGTTTATATGTCAAAGTCTTAGATGCCACAGATACGTGTCATAATTTGGAGAAATCTTTTGTTGTTTTGTTTTTGGTTTTTCAACTTTAAACAATTCAGTATTAAACAGTGTTGTATGAATTAACGGTCTTAAAACATACAAGTCATTTTCATTTATTCCAGAACAATCATTTATTACATTTCTTGAAATGATAACTGATTTATCATTAAAAAAAAAAACTTTATGAAACTTTTTCATGTAATCTAGACACAGATTTCAAATTCCTTGTAAATCCAGAAATGAAACATATATTGTTCAATAAAAGAAAATGAATATTTATTTGTAGTCTAACTACTTCCACTGCTCATGCTGAAACGACATTCCCTGGTCCAATGCGCATAGTGAAGGACCCCTCCTCCAGCTTTTGCCAATAATTATTCTAATGTAAAAAAGAACAAAATTAGTTAGTAGCCCCTGAATCTACTATTTAAGGTGCAGAATTATCTTCCACTAAACAAAATTTAGTGATAAGTAAATCTGATTTACTTTTTACTTTCTTCTTATTGGAGAGCTACTCGAGGTGCTGTAGACAGTTCCTCTTCCAATGACTAATCTCTTTGCAATGGAAACAATTCCCTTTTGCTTAGTCAGTCGTAATGCTCTATATCTTGGACTTAGCCTTTACTTTACCAGTAGACCTTTTAGTCTTCTTGAAACTAGAAGAATATGGCTTAGCAACATTTGCTTTGCAGGTCTTACCCTTGGTAACTCGTCATGCGTTGGTTACAGGCTCTGGAGGACATTCCTCCAAAAGCACAGATTTAAGATCTTTGCAGACCATGATTGCATTCACGTTGTGTTCCACTTAATATAGTTATCCCGATTAATGTTTTGTTTACGAGGAAAATAAAGCAGAAGATATTGCTGATATTTAAAGACATAAATCTAAATTAATATCATTCATTCATACATTCATATCAAATACTATATAGTTCGGCATAAAATTAAACATGATGCATAAGCATATTTTAATAAACTAAAAGAAATCCTAAAATTAGTTACTATACCGCGATAATCCAACATACCACAAGTAAGTGCCTAGATAGGCTAGGTCAAATCCTTACATATTAGATCGAGACATTCCCAATCGGATAACACACCAGAATAACTCTTTATTATTATATTATTCAACCATCGCTTTTGTTTAGTCAGGACATTTAATTAACATCTTAATTAAGTCCTTTATGAGTGTGACTTATCGTTTCAGAATTCATGAACTTAACTTGAGAGTGCTTAGTTAGGCTAGGTCAGTCACAAAATACATTCTGAAAACCTATCCGTTAGGAAGTCAACCTTGGTATTGACTCTTGTGGATACCCTCCGTAGGGAGAACGAAAGCAAAGCCGTCATGAGGCGCCACTCAAGTCTCACGGTGTCAAACTAATAATGGAGACTGCGGGATATAATGTCGTATATCCCTCTCCCATTCATTATTTGTAGTTTAGGATTTTCTTTAAACTAAGAGTTTCTAAAACTCTATGTTTCTAGTCTTACTTAGATTCCACGGCTAATATAAAATCTAAGTTTACTAGTTATAATAAATTATTCAATTTCTAATTTACATAAACTATTTAAATAAACTATTTAAATAAACTAGAAATTATATGTGAAACTTTAACGCATGCAAAAGTGCGGCTGCTAGCAGCGTAGCCGCACACATGCAAGGCCGCGTGAGTCGCGCATTCGCGCGCGTTCTTAGGTCGTTTCACCCACAGTTTTCCGCTTTAATTTTCTACACTTTTTTCAGAAAATATTCGATAATATTTTTCCAAAAAAATCAGTAAAAAATCATCCGTAAAAAACACGAAAAACAGCTCTAGCGCAAACGCGACAGCAGCCCGCGAGCGGCCGTGACCGCTGCTGCTACTGTGTACTTTTTTTTTTTCGTTTCTTCTTCGTATCATCCGCTTCTTCGACTCTTCGTAGGGTAGATCGATTACAAGAATAACAATAAAAAAAAAATACATAGCAAAATAAAAAAAACTTTGTCATAAACAATTGGCCCAAAAAACAAAACAAATCCTATAGCCCATTCACCATATAATTAACGACCAATTACGTTTTTTAAAATTATACAATCAAATCATATAATAATAAAAACAAATTATACAATCTAGATTTGTGCCTACACAATAATATATCAAAGATCAAGAATTAAAAAGAAAAATAATAAACAAGAGATATGTAGTTTTTTCTTTTTTCTTTTGCATATATACATAAACTTATAACCAAAGACTCTGATACCAATTGAAGAGAGTTTTAGAAAACGTTTGATTATCGTATAACATGCGGAATTAAGTTTCAAAAATTTTCTTTTAATTGAAAAACTGTTTTTCAATCAGGAACGAGTTCCTGTATATACGTAGAAAAAGATTTCATGAACTACATACTTTTTTCTTGATTTTCCTTTTTTTTGATTTCTCGATCTACTACCAGATCTTCCGAGCTATGACATGCGGTTTGACAACGTGTGTGTGGGCACATCACGGCAAGAAATGAAGGTTACGTGAACAACGAACGAAGAACCTTTTCTCCCTATGGCCGGTCGCACTTGCAAAAAAAGGGAGAGTCAGAAAGAAAAAAAACTTTTTTTTTCTTTCTTCTCTCTTTAGTGGCCGAACCCTCTTGTGTTTCTCACTTATGTGTTAAGTTTTTTTTCCTAACTATATAACACTTATATAGTAGCTCTTTCGGGTTTTAGTTTGACCAAGTCAAAATAGGATTGTTAATCCTATTTATTTCTGGTCTCCTTAAAAACTTGAACCTGTGACCTTTTGGACTATTAAAAAAATCTAATTATTTTAATTCTTTTGTCCTAGTCATTAGTTAATCACATGACCTTATATTTAATAAATAGAATTAATAATTAATAATTATTAATTTCTATTAGTTATTAAATATTTAATTAATTAAATAATCACATTATTTAATTATTCTCTTTTATTTAAATCATATTACTTTCGTAATACTATTAATTGGATCATCCAATTAATCTACCGTGACCCTCGTTACCAACAACCATAAGGGCTAGCAAGGGGACCTAATGGACCCACAGTTTTGAGCTCTAATACTACTTAGTAATATTAATTAAAACTCTTTAATTAATATTTCACGATTATTAACCTCGGAGTTATTCCACTAAAACCTGAGGCTGCACTCTCAGAACTATAGACGTGTTCATACAATCTGAAGTCTCAATGTCCATTGATATAGCTAATTGCATATAGTGTGATCCTCCACAAATAGTTCATAACTAAAGCTGGGTCATAAAATCCGTTATACCCCTCTAGAAATATCTTTTCCTGTAAGTATCATTGATTATCTAATGAACAATTAAATCCTGTCTTCCTCACGGAAGAAAGAGAGCGCTCATAATCGTTCAAGCCCCGAATCAACCCTTAAGGGAACTACTCATCTACTTTAATCAAGAAGGAGTGGATTCCACTATTGTGTTCAAACTTTCCCAGCCACAAGTCAAACCGCAACTCCAAGATACGGAGGTATTGGTCGAGATTCACATCAACCTCACTCATGGTAAATCAAAAGCCACGATCCAACTTGAAGGAGTTTTTTTTTTTTGGATAATGTAAGTATATTAACCAAAGAGACAAAACAAAAGCAAAGGGGCATACCCCAGCGAGAAGATCACAAGGTCAGACAAGGGACAGGCCCCCTACCAACTGAAACTCAAAAACAGCAAAGTAATAAAAGCTAAGCACAAACCCTGTCATAGGGTACAGCCAAAAGAACCCACCAAACCCCATAAAAGGCAAAACAAGCGAATTACAAAAAAATAGAATCAGATAAACCCCAAGACTGGTGGAGCCACCTATTAGTAGGAGAAGGCATCACACCAGATAAGGAATTAAGCCGCATACAAACATCTCTGATAATGGAACGAACAACCATGGTAACAGGTTTAGGTAACTCGCCATGCATCCTAGCATTCCGCTCACGCCAAATAGCATAGATAGCAGCCGCAAGCATAATACGCACCACCCACCCACGAAGTTGCCGACCGCGGAAATGGCAAGACCAAAGAATAGTATCCTCCCAGCTCCGAGCACGCAGAGGTAATCTGCACTTCCTTAAAAGAGCAAACCAAACCTCGCAAGAATAAGAACAATCAAAGAAGAGATGAGGGACATCCTCACAACTCCCTCCACAAAACACACAACGAATAGTCGGAATCAAGCCATAAATAAGAAGCTTATCCTGAGTAGAAAGAGCACCCCTAATGGCCAACCAGAAGATGAAAGCATGTCTAGAAATTGATTTAGAATGCCAAACGGACCTTGAAGGAGTTGATAAGACACTCAGGATTAAGATCACCTATAAATAGCCATCGTTTATCGATTATATATGAATCTCATCTACTAACGGATCTTGGTGAGAGATTCATATAAATCGTGGCCTAGTCCTATATGATCTCATCATATAAGGTGCCTCCATTCTCATGTCAACTACATGAACGGTCTAGGATAAGACCACCGTACTTTACAGAATGGACCGTAACAGTAGATCAATCATAAACAAAGTACCCAGCTTTGTTCGCTTTCTACAGACTCTTTAAATTGCATGTCTCAAAATGAATCCTCTTTGTATATGACCATCATATACTCATTATGAGATTACATCTTACAATATAGGATATTCTTGCACAATATGAATGTATTACTGAATATAAAACATATATAAACTTGAATGATAATCTGAATAACTCTTATTAAATCTTTAACCATTTATAATTACAAGCTTTAGGGCATAAATCCCAACAGTGGACTTTGATGAGAATAAGGGAGCTGCACCAAGGGATCCATTGCATGTTCCGATTGGGCCTATAACAAGGGCAAGGGCTAAGAGATTCAAAGAAGCACTCAATGGCCTAATTCAAGATACTTGGGCTGATTCTGAATTATTAAAGCCCAAGATGAACCCACATGAAGACCAAGGCTTGATTAACATCATCAAGGCAATTGAGTGGGCTGAATAAGAGAAAACTTGGCATAATTTCGGTTTGGGCTTGATTTAATAGTTTGTTTTAGTTTTGGTCCATTTGTAAGGCAATTATGTTCATTCTAGTTTTCTATTTGTAAGGCCTTAATGACTATCTTGTTTTCTTTCCTTTGTTTTAGGGTTTCATTATATAAGGATATTGTTGGATGTAAGAGGGGATAATTTAATTGATTTTGAATGAAATTTGAGAGAGTTTTCTCTTTGTTCTTTGAGAACTAACTGGAACTTATCAGAATTCTCTGTGGCGTTCCTCCTTGACTTATCAATCGAGTATCTCATCCTTGATTGTGGCGTCTTCCTTTATACCAAGGTTCACATCTCGATATAGGTGCTGGGTCGCGGTTTCCATCCGAACCAGAGGTTAGAACAAATATTGGCATCAATCTTGATACAATCGGCGAGGTTCATATCAGACTTCCCTTACTGATCTGATGTCGATCAGTTTTTGAATTTCATCGTTGATTACTTTGTTTTGCTCGGGAGCTAATTTCCTCCTCTTTTGCCTGACTGGTTTAACATCGGGGTCGACTCGAAGCTCGTGGACTATGACGTTAGGATCTTTCCCTGTCATGTCAACGTGCGACCATGCGAAGCAGTCTAGTGTTTTGCCAGAAACTCAATCAATCGTGCTCTGAAATCTAGCTTGAGAAGTGACCCAATCTGGACTTTATGCTTGGGGAAATCCGGGTGTATCTGGACTTCGTTGAGCTCTTCCATCTTTGGACTGTATTGTTCGAGCTCAGGGATCGACTGTTGTAATTGCTATAAGAGAGTGGGCTTACTCTTTAAGATGTTCGTGTAGCATTCTCAGGAGACTCGCTACTCCCCACAGATCTCTCACACCCCCCATTTTGTAGGAAAACGAGTTTTTGATGGTATGTTGAGGGGACGGCCCACATGTTGTGTATCCATGGACTACCCATAATGATGTTGTATGCTGAAGGGCAGTTGAGCACCATGAACTATGTGTTGATGTTAACACCTTATGCGTAGACGGGGAGATGATTTCTCCGATTGTGTTCTTGTGCTCGCCGCTGAATCCAACTAACACTGTAGAACGTGGCACCATGGTTGACTCATCAATTTGCATCTTTCGTAGAGCTTCGAGCAATAAGACATTTGTCGAGCTCCCGTTGTCGATGAGGATGCGTTTTATCAGGAGTTGGCGACATGAAGAGATATCACTAGTGCGTCATGGTGTGGATTGAACAACTCTGTTTGTTCATTGTTGCTGAAACTGATAGTGTGTTCCTGTGATGACATTTATGACTCTTTCATGTCGCAGGGGATTGGGGGGAGGTGAGCTCTGCTCAACTTGGCATTCATCTCTACGAGCCAAGGTGTTCTTCCCCTTGTTAGTGAGATGCTCTTTCAGGTGCCTCCTTTTTAGCAGCTCGACTACCTCGACTACCTCGACTATCTTGAGCTAGAATTCGATGCGATCTTCCATTATGTGGCTGTGGTCTTCGTGGAATTCACACCACTTGGTCGAGTCCCTCTTTTTTGTAAAGCTCGATATTCTTCTGAGCCATTTCACTGTATTGCCCAAATTATTTATGGCTGCGATAGCTTCGGTTAGGGTGATGCTGAAATGGGGTTGGGTTGGGTTGGGTTGAATTTTTTCCAATCCGATTTTTATTGGGTTGGGTAACCCGAAACCACCCACCTCTACCCTTAAACCTAAAAGCCCAATCCTAAAACCCTAAGCCATAAACCCTAAACCCTAAACCTTAAATCTTAAAACCTAAATCCTAAAAACTCTAAATTCTAAACCCTAAACACACTAGGTTGAATTTTTTCCAATCCGATTTTTATTGGGTTGGGCAACCCAACCCAACCCGAAACCACCCACCTCTACCCTTAAGCCCGAAAAGCCCAATCCTAAAACCCTAAGCCATAAACCCTAAACCCTAAACCTTAAATCTTAAAACCTAAATACTAAAAACTCTAAATTCTAAACCCTAAACACACTAACCTAAAAACCTTATACCCTACACCTTAAACCCTTAACATTAAACCCTAAAACCCTAAACATACTAACCTAAAAACCTTAATTCCCTAAAACCCTAAAATCCAAAAACTCCAAACCCTAAACCCCATAAACCCTAAAACCTAAACCCTAAAATTATAAAACCCTAAGCCGTAAAACCCTAAACCGAAAACGCCTTAAAAACACCCTAAAACCCTAAACCCTAAAGACTGTAAACCTTAAAGACCTAAACCCTAATCCATACACCCTAAAAATCGTAAACCCTAAACACTAATAGATATATTAATATGAACTATTATTGTATTATTTATAACACAATAAATATTATATTATCTATCATATATAACTTTAATTATAATATTATTATTATATATTAATACTTATATTTAATCATTAATATCAATGATAAACATTATTTAAATATTAATTATTAATAATACCCCAATAGGATGACAGGGATGCTCTTTGTGATCACAAAAAATATAAGAGAGAGAAAATGCTCTGCCTTCTCTCTAGAATTTTTTGAGTGTTCTTCTTGATTTTTTTTCTATTCTCTCTTTGGGATCATTATTGATTTCTTTTGATGATTACAAGCTCAATTTTCGTTCTTCTTTAGCTTTAGGTTTGTTGGTCATTTTCTGGGCAGTTTTTTAGCTTGTTTTGTGCCATGGTATGCTTGTGATTTTGGGTTGGGTTTATGATCTTCATCTTCCTCTTGGTGATCACGAGCTCATCTCCCTCTCTTTTAGTGTTATTTTGCTGGTCCATTTTCCCTTATTTTCTGGGCAGTTCTGGATTGCTTGTTTGCCATGGTGGATGATTCTACTTTGGCCAATCTTGTGACTGATTTTGCTTGTGATTTTGAGCTGCGTTTTGTCTTTATTGTTGGGTGGTGATCATCATCTTCTTCTTGTTATATTGGTTGGAGCCATGGTTGGTGGTTCTTTAGCTGCTGGTAATGTAAAGAAGGGTGGTATGAAGAGTGGAGACATTGTTTCCGGGTGTTGCGTGTCTACAAAACTTGTTCCTTCAAATTTGCCTCATGGTATTGGTGCTGTAGAAGGAAGAAGTCCGAATTTGGGTGAGAATTGCTCAAAGGATGGTTGTTTTGCTACTGTTTCGGGATTGCAATCAAATAAAACAACACATGATAGGCATGGAGCTGTTGGTTGTGTAAATGGGATTGAATCCAAGCATGATGATGTTCTTCATGGGGTGTTGCATGATGAGGAAGATGAAAATCTGGATTTGGGTGAAGGTAGAAATATGGTTTTGGGTGAAAACCATGTGAAGGCTGGTTGTCTCTCAACAATTTCGGGATTGGACAAGAAGAAAGCTATGGTTGACAATGATGAAAAGAGTGAAGACTTGTTGCATGAGATCATGTGCAATGGGCAATTAATTCAAATGATGAATGATTCTCATGGACAAGTTTTTCAAAATAAGGTGGCTAATATTGACCTTAATAGCCAAAATTGTCAAAGGAAGGTGGTTGGTGATGACTTTCCTTCACTAAATAATACTAGTCAGCAAGGAATGGGGGTAATAGAGTCAAATTTTGGTGCTTTGGGCTCAATTTCGGGTATTGGAGCTAATGGGACTGATTCCACAAAATTAGATGGGCCAAGGATTAATGTTATTGAATCACCTTCGAATTATGGTGGATTTGGGCTTGCAAGAGATGATCATAGAAAGGAAAAGCTTCGTAACTTGCATTTTGGGTCTGATGTGGGCGTAATTGGGCCGAAATCGAGTGCTTTGGGTTCAATTTCGGGTCTTGGTAGCTTTGGACAAGGAGGGGCTGATCTTGGACCATTTTCAACACCTTCTTCCATGCATGATCAAGGGCTGAAACCATCTTATGCTAAGGCTGTCCAGAATTCTTCTCCTATTGCTTGTGAGGTACGATCTTCTACCTTTGAATCCTTACAATATTTTAAACCAACTGAAGAAAATGGAAGAATTAAAGTTAGCCCTCCGGTTGAGGTAGCTATTGAGGGAAGTGAAAAATGGAGAACTTCCTTGATAGGGTACTTTGTGGATAAGAGAATTCCTTTCCCGGTAGTGAATTCAGTAGTTCATAAAATTTGGGGTAGGTTTGGCCTTAAAGAAGTTTTATCTTCGGAACAAGGGTTCTTTATTTTCAAGTTTGATAGTCTTGACCATGCTTGTGAAGTTCTTGAAAAAGGTCCATGGCATATAGTGAATAAATTGCTTGTTCTTAAACGGTGGCAGCCTAGTTTATCCTTGTCTAAAGATGAGTTACGCAATATTCCTGTATGGGTTAAACTTTACAATCTTCCATTTGAATATTGGACTTCAAAGGGCCTGAGTTTTGTAGTTAGTGCTTTGGGCATTCCATTGCATGCTGATCACATTACATTAGCTAGGAAACGTCTTAGCTTTGCTCGTGTGTGTGTTGAGATTGATGCTTCGAAGGATGTCATTAATGAGTTTGATATTCAATGTGCTAATGGGGAGTGGAAAACTATTTATGTTGTTTATGAGTGGCTTCCTTCTAGGTGTAATATTTGTAAGGTGTTTGGGCATGCGCCGGGTATATATAAACAAAGCGTTCAAGATTTGGGTGACAATGTGAATATGGTTACCGGAAATGGAGGGGTTGATGTTCATGATATGAAGAAGAGGCACGAAGACTCGTTGGGGCCTAAACGACCGGTTTGGGTTGAGGTTAAAAAAAAGAACAAGGGTGGAGAATTATCTACTATGGGGAATAGTGCTAGTGTTCCGCTTGTGGAAAATGTTGATAATCATCTTAATTTAGTACCAATGGAGGGCAATGACCATACTCCGAATTTGGAAGTAAAGGAAGAGGGTACTCCTTTAGCAATTTTGGACACTGTTTGTGATGCAGGGGCTGCGCTTTGTAAGGATGGGGCTAATGGTTATGTTGATGACAGGGATGCTCTTTGTGATGATGGGGGTGCTATTTGTGGTAATGATGAGGCTGGTCATGGTGAGGATGGTAGTGATTCTAGCCCTCCTCGTAATGCTTTGGCTTCAAAAGTTAAGGATTCTCTGGAAAAGAAAAAGAAGAAGAAAGGTTCCAGTAGTAAGGGTAAGAAGAATAAGAAGCACTCCTCCCCTAAGGGGGGTAAGTGGAGATAGATTTGTGGGGGTTTCTTCTTATCTTTGTATATTTATTATGATTTTTGGGTGCTGGAATATTAGGGGTCTTAATGACCCTTTGAAGCAAAGAGAGGTTCGCAATTTGATTAAAGATGAGAAATTGTCTTTGTGTGGTTTAGTGGAAACGAAAGTTCTGGAGAAAAATAAAGATGTTATTCTTAAGACCATTGACCGGTCTTGGAAGGTGGAGTGCAATTATAATTTTTCCTCTTTGGGGAGGATTTGGGTTTGTTGGAATCCGTTCGATGTTACTGTTTTGGTTGTCGGATCTTCTGAACAAGTTATCCATTGTAGCGTTTCTTCTGTTGATTCTACTTGGGAGTGTATGATTTCGATTGTGTACGGTGATAATTGTAATGTTCGTAGGGAGGCGTTGTGGGCTGATTTAGTGGCGCGCGGAGTGGAATGGGAGAATAGTGCTTGGATTGTGATGGGTGACTTTAATGCTATTAAGTCTTCGGTTGAGAGTGTTGGAGGCTCCAATTCTTGGCCTCATTGGAAAGATGACTTTTCTAATTGTTTAGCTGAGTCTGGGTTGGATGATCTGCGATTTAATGGGTGCTTCTATACTTGGTCTAATCATCGTACGATTGATCCTATTCTTCGAAAGTTAGATAGAGCTTTGGTCAACTTGAATTGGGATATTTCCTTTCGAGGTTCAGAGGCGCATTTTCTTCCTTCTAGTGTTTCTGATCACTCTCCTATGATTGTTAAGATTGTGGATCTCCCTCGGCGACGGGTGCCTTTTAAGTTTTTTGATTTCTGGGCGGATCATCCAGAATTTTTATCCTTGGTGGATCGGGTTTGGGCGGACAGGGTGGATGGGTCTCCTATGTTTCAGCTATGTAAGAAGCTAAAAAGATTGAAAGTAGAGCTTAAGAAACTTAATAGGGAGTGTTATTCTGACTTGTCTTCTAGGGTGCAGCAAGCTAAACATGATTTAGAGTCTGTGCAATGGGATATTCAGAGGCAGCCTACGAACGCTTCTTTACATGAGGAGGAGTCTCGGTTGGTGAAGCTTTATGGTGACTTGAGTAGAGATGAGGAGAGTTTTTTGAGACAAAAGTCCCGGGTTCAGTGGATTAATTTGGGAGATAGGAATTCTAAGTTCTTTTTTCGATCGATGAGACAAAGATGTAGTAGGAGTAAGGTATTATCTCTTACCGATGAGCATGGTAATCGTGTGGAGGAGCCTAGTGAAGTTAAATCAATGGTGGTGAACTTCTTTGAGACACTTCTGAGACAGCCTGCTGGATGCCCTAGGATTGACCTTGATTTAGTGAGGCGGGCTCTCCCGAAACGTATTTCTGGTGATCAGTGTGCTACCTTGGGTAGAGAGGTTAGTGATGTTGAAATTAAAGCAGTTTTGTTCTCTTTAAAAGATAATAAAGCTCCTGGTCCGGATGGGTATAATGCTACTTTCTTCAAGAAAGCTTGGTCTGTTGTTGGTGATGATTTTCTTCGTGCTATTCGTTCGTTTTTTAGCTCCGGGAGATTGCTCAAGCAAGTGAATGCTACTGTGGTTGCTCTTATTCCTAAGGTTCCTAATCCTTCTACGGTTGGGGATTTTAGGCCTATTTCGTGTTGTAACACTATCTACAAATGCATTGCCAAAATTATTGCGCATCGTGTTCAGATGGTACTGCCTGATGTTGTTAGTCCTTTTCAGTCGGCCTTCGTTGCTGGTAGGAGGATTAGTGATAGTATATTACTGTCGCAGGAATTGTTAAGGAACTATCATCGTGATGGGGGCCATCCTAGGTGTGCGCTGAAGGTAGATGTAATGAAAGCCTATGATTCTGTGCGGTGGGATTTCTTAGTGGCTATTTTACAGATTTTAGGCTTCCCGGAGCAGATGATAGCTTGGATTTCTGAGTGCATTTCTACTCCCCGTTTCTCTATTTCTATCAATGGCGAGTTGAATGGTTTCTTTAATAGTAGCCGAGGTTTGAGGCAGGGGGATCCTATGTCCCCTTATTTATTTGTGCTGGCTATGGAGGTCTTCTCGGGGTTGATGCGTATTATGGAGCAGGAGAGTCAGTTTGCGTACCATTGGCGGTGTGGGAAGATTGGTATTTCGCATTTATGCTTTGCGGATGATCTTATGGTTTTCTGTAGGGCAGAGAGGGAGTCAGTTGCTGCAGTTAATGTTGTCCTTGGTCAGTTCCAAGCTCTTTCTGGGTTGATTCCTAATCCTAACAAGAGCAATCTTTTTGTGGCTGGTATGTCTTCTGAGACTAAGCAAGAGTTACTTGGGATTCTTGGTTTTCAGGAAGGGGTATTACCTGTCAGATATCTTGGGGTTCCTCTGATTTCTACTAAGCTTACGGCAGTGGATTGTAGGGTTCTTGTTGACAGGATTGTAGCGAGAGTTAAGAGTTGGACTAGTAGGGTTCTTTCTTTCGCAGGGAGGCTTCAGCTCATTCAATCTGTATTGTTCTCTATTCAGATGTATTGGTCCTCCATTTTTATCTTGCCTAAGTCAGTGGTGATTAAGGTTGAAACTACTTTGCGTAGTTTTCTTTGGAAGGGTTCAGATTTAGGTAAAGGTGGGGCCAAGGTTGCATGGTCTTCGGTGTGTTTACCAAAGGAAGAGGGTGGTCTCGGTATTAAGAGCGTTGAGTGTTGGAATAAAGCTGCCATAAGTAAGCATTTGTGGGCTGTCTGTAGCAATTTGAGGTCTTCTGTCTGGGTCTCGTGGGTTAGATCTACTCTGCTTAAGGGAAAGAATGTGTGGGAGGTTAGGTGCCCTGGGGATTGCTCGTGGAGTTGGAGGAAAATTCTAGGCCTTCGGTGTCTTGTGCGGCGGTTGATGCAGTTTCGGGTGGGTAATGGGGAGGATATTGCTCTTTGGTTTGATTATTGGCATCCGTTGGGTCCTTTGGTGGAGGTGTTTGGGCGACGGATTATTTATGATTCTGGTCTTGGTCTTCATGCTAGGGTGGCGGATGTTGTTCAGGGAAGGGATTGGGCTTGGCCTCGTTCCCTGACCGGGAATTGGATGGACATTATCAGTGGTATCCCTGCTTCCTTCAGGCCTAATAACTCTCAAGCTGATACTTTGTGTTGGGTTGAGGACTCTCGGGGGGCTTTCTCTATTCGTAATGCTTGGGAGGCTCTTCGGTCCCGGCAGCCAGCGGTGGATTGGTTTAGGTCCGTTTGGCATTCTAAATCAATTCCTAGACATGCTTTCATCTTCTGGTTGGCCATTAGGGGTGCTCTTTCTACTCAGGATAAGCTTCTTATTTATGGCTTGATTCCGGCTATTCGTTGTGTGTTTTGTGGAGGGAGTTGTGAGGATGTCCCTCATCTCTTTTTTGATTGTTCTTATTCTTGCGAGGTTTGGTTTGCTCTTTTAAGGAAGTGCAGATTACCTCTGCGTGCTCGGAGCTGGGAGGATACTATTCTTTGGTGTTGCCATTTCCGCGGTCGGCAACTTCGTGGGTGGGTGGTGCGTATTATGCTTGCGGCTGCTGTCTATGCTATTTGGCGTGAGCGGAATGCTAGGATGCATGGCGAGTTACCTAAACCTGTTACCATGGTTGTTCGTTCCATTGTCAGAGATGTTTGTATGCGTCTTAATTCCTTATCTGGTGTGATGCCTTCTCCTACTAATAGGTGGCTCCACCAGTCTTGGGGTTTATCTGATTCTATTTTTTGTAATTCGCTTGTTTTGCCTTTTATGGGGTCTGGTGGATTCTTTTGGTTGTACCTATGACAGGGTTTGTGCTTAGCTTTTATTGCTTTGCTGTTTTTTGAGTTTCGGTTGGTAGGGGGCCTGTCCCTTGTTTGACCTTGTGATCTTCTCGCTGGGGTATGCCCCTTTGCTTTTGTTTTGTCTCTTTGGTTAATATACTTACATTATCCAAAAAAATACCCCAATAACCCTTAACCGTATATATGATATCGATATTATCATATATTATTAAATGAATTATTAATATATTAATAAGGTGTTAGAATATACTATTAATGTATATGTTATGATCGATGATATAATTAAAGTTATATATGACTATTATATAATTTATTGTACATTATTTAAAACTTGGTAGGTCATTAGAAAAATTAGTGTGTTGTAGTTGGCATGTCTTATATAAAAAAAGTTACAGTTTTTTCCTGACAAAATATCTCTTTTGTATGACAAAGATTATGAGACTACTTGATAGATTGCAGGCTCATGTTGATGCGTGATTTAACACTTTGGACGCGCGGGTGGGTGATATTGAGAGCGCCTTACCAGACGGACGAGTTGGGCGAACATGTGCGCGCGGGGGGTGGCGGTCCTTCCACCTGCTGCACCCAACCAGGACCTTAGGCTATTTCTTTCACTTTTATCATATTTCTTTTGTTATGAACTCTTTCCATATTTGTTTATTTTTGTTGAACAGTTTTATTTATTTTTGTGGAGAACTTTTTGAAGTGTCGTGCCTTGTGATGATACCTTCCAAGTTTGGGGGCAATTTTTGTTGGATTTATTTTGTAGTTGTGGATATTAGGTTTGTTGTTGGATTTGTTTTTGTTGATTAGTTTATTTGGATATTTTGTAGTTGTAGATATTTTGTTTGTGTTGTGTTTTTGTTAGTTTTGAAAAGATATGTAATTTTTGAACTTATATCCTTAAATCTGATTATCTATAATAGAGGACAATGTCATTCGAGTTTGGGGTAAATTTAAGAATGCCATGCTTAAATAGAACAACTTTAGTTTATCGAATTTGACATGTATATGTGATTATTCAATTCTTGGATGTTAGTTTGTGTAGTCCTCAAAAATTGCTCGGGGACACGGGGCACTACAACCTGCAAAGAGAGAACGCACGTGACCCGCAGGACGTCTGGGACACCGAAGTGGTGCCGACCAAAGTCACTTCGACGGTCAAGTTAGCGAGTGCTAATAAATGTGTAATGCTCGTAAATGGAGATGAGTGAGTGATACTTCCTGCTATCTTGGCAATTGGGATCTCTTTGATCAAAGGAGATGTAAGGTTGGACGGTGATCGGAGAACCTTAACAATGGCCGGAGGATATGGTTTTTGTATTAGTAATCTCTGGATCTCAGTTTTTCCGCCCCCTCCTTATGAGGGATTATCCTTCTCTTTATAGGAGACTGATGCTTCTCCCTTTTGAGGGATCTCATCATTCTCTCTTCTCTGTCTTCCACCAAGAAAGCATCTGGATGCTTCTTTTGATTGGGCTGCCATCAAGTGTCATTATGGCTTTGTAGGACCCGTTTCAAAGTAGATCATAATCTGGTCTCCCTCGGAACGACGGAGATTCTATGTCGTACGACATGTAGGTTTTGTTAATCTGGACCATGATTGCGTGTCGCATGATGTGCTGATTGTATGTGGGGGATATGTAGCACCGTCGTACTACATGAGAGTGCTTCATGTCGTGCGACATGGTCTTCGTACTGGTCCATCGTCGTACTACATGAGAGAGCTTCGTGTCGTGCAACATGGTCTTCGTACTGGTCCATCGTCGTACTACATGAGAGAGCTTCGTGTCGTGCGACATGGTCTTCGTATTGGTCCATCGTCGTACTACATGAGAGTACTTCATGTTGTGCGACATGGTCTTCGTACTGGTCCATCGTCGTACTACATGAGAGTGCTTCATGTCGTGCGACATGGTCTTCGTACTGGTTCACCGTCGTACTACATGAGAGCGTAGTCCCACTTTTAGCTCTGGGACTTGTCTTTGGGACATACTTTGAGCCAGACATATTTTGGCTACTACAGTTTGCCCCCAAACGCATTGGATTTAGAAAAGCCAAGGGGTTTGCGTCGTACGACATGTAGACATGGATATGTATGTGTGAACTCTGAGGCTGGTTTTATATTGTCGCACGACTCTGTCCTTCTGAGAGAATGTATTCGTGTTTGTGAGTAGATGACAACGTGTAAGTTTTGCCGTTGTCGTGCAACAATTTTACTTAGAGAAGGAGCGGTTGGTCTTCAAATGACTCCTCGATACTTGCGCCGAAATAAATGTGATCTTTATAGGCAGCGTGCATGCTTGGCTAATGATAGGTTATGGGAGTGTGTGTCCAATGAGAAGCTGACACGTAAGCACATGCTTCTTTTTAATTGCCGCCCTTTCTCTTTCTTCTCCATTTTCAATTTTTGGCCTTTCTCTCTATTTTTCTTTCTCTCTCTGGAAACCAGTCGCCTGAGCAAGTATTTTCCGGCGTTTGTTGCTCGTCTTCTGCCCTTCTTGCATTTATTCCGGCGAGGCAGTGGTCGTTCTTGCTCTATTGGTAAGTTTTTCTTGTTCTCGCAATTCTTGACTTCTTATATTTGTATTTTTGTTTTCTGGGCATTTTTTCGTGTTCTTCGAATAGCTTTTGAGAAGAACTTAAAAAATATTGTTTTAGATCCAAAAATAAAACTTAGATTAACATATAACTTGTTTGTAGAGTCTAGGTCGCACGACAGTAGCCAAGACGTATAGGTCGTACGACCTTATTAACAGTCTTGGGAGCTGATATTAGGTCGTGCAAGGTCTTTGGTTTAGGTTGTAATTACTAACTGTGGCTACTGTCGTTCGACTTGTAGGTTTCGATGTCGAGTCGAGGTGACGAGAGTCCTCCCAGTACCTCTGGGCGTGGATACGACGATCCGATAGATCTGTCGTACGACTCATGGGGAGAGTCGGAGGCAGCAAGTGCTGAGGTGACAGTGGCGTCAACGTCGTACGACACTGTGACTGTCTCTCTCGCGGGTACATCGCGCGTGACGGACGACATTCCTATGGGGATTCCGTTAGTCGAGCTACCGGGCGACGCGGCTGGCCTATGTCCATGGGACCTAGTAGGCCGCTAGGCTTGCTTTTGAATAATCCAGCAAGCGTGCTAACTGAGGACGATATCATGCGCCTTCGATTCAGTTATGGCATACCCGATGGTGTCTCACTGAGGGCGCCATATAAGGAGGAGAGGCCAGATTGGGACATCCCAGGATGGACCTGTTTCTACGAGTTCCCGTTTCAGCGGGTTGGATTCAGGTTACCAGTAGTCGGACTACTGAGGAAAGTGCTCAATCATTTTGAGCTTGCCCCAGGTCAGCTGATGCCCAATAGTTGGAGGATCCTGCTGGCGCTCGAGCTGTTGTGTACGAGGGAGGGAATAGTGTTCGAGCTACCTGATCTGTTCTACTCGTACACCGTGCGGGAGCACGACACCGAAAAAGGGCGCTATAACTTGAACCTCCGGCCCAACAGAACACACCTCATCACGGAGTTAACGACAAATGATAGGTTGTGGAAGGACAGGTATTTCTTTGCGAGGGGCCTACTTGTCGATTGGCCTCTCGGGGATATTGTTATTCGTGCGACCTGGTCTAAGGCTGGTGGGTCTTTATGTTAGTTTCGTCGTACGACTGTCTTTTGTTATTATTTTTACTAACTCTCTTTACTTGTTTTGTAGTGAACACAGGAGCACCTCAAGCAGTTGTTGGATTAACGTGTGTGACGCGTACAGAGAAGGTGCTGTCGTACGACGTCAAGGAGAGGAGTTGGAGGAGTATATTGGCGGAGGAAAATCTGCGGCCAAGTCACCTCTGGAAGTTCAGTGTGATCAACGAGCCAGGTACCCCCTACCCTGCATTCAAAAACTTAGTGGAGTTTGTCAGGGTCAGACATTGTGTCGAGCGACTGTACGGCACACGATTTCTGACTCCAATCTCATACGTCGAGCGACGATTTACAGTTGATATCATGGCTGGAGAGATCGCCGCGCCTGCTGCTGATGATGCGATAAGGAGGCTGAGGGAGAAAAGGAAGGGAAAAAAGAAGGCTCAGTCGAGCGACCAAACGGCTTCCACTCCTCCACCTCCTCCATCAAGTCGAGCCAAGGCCTCCCTTGATGTTTCTTCAACTGGAAAGAAACGGAGGAGGGAGGATTCAACTTCGGGTGTCGATGCGTCGGTCGACCTAGTCTTCCCGCAGGATGCCTCTGCATACTCTGATGTTGGGTCGATCCTTCCACAGGTCGAGCGGCTGCTGCTGCTTGAAGACAAGAGTCGCCTCAGGGAGATGGGTCTTTCCCAAGCTGCTGATTGGGGCCTTGGCCACCTTTTCCAGGTACGGTCGTACGACTGGTATATTTGTATATTTTATTTTTTGAAAAAAAATTTAGAATTTGTTCTGACTTGTATATTTATTTTTTGTAGGCTCTTCAGTCGCACGTTCATCTGAAGGAAGAGCTGGGTCTTGCCCTCAAGAAGGTGAGGGATCTGAAGGTGAGCAATCAGAGTCTCAAGGCTGAAAATGATAAGTTAAAGGCTTCGAATGTTGAGGCCAAGAAGACTGCGCTTGAGGCCTCAAGTCGTGCGGTAGAGGCTACCCTGGAGTTGAACAAGCTGAAGTCGAGCGTCGACTTGCTGGAAGCCAAGCTGAAGGCTAAGGAGGCGGACTATGACTCCCTGTACGACAAGGCGGAGGATAATGTCCTCAACGCGGTCATTAAGACTCGTGCAGATTTGATGAGGGAGTACAGGGACGGTCGTGCGACCGAGTGGAAGGTTGATAGTTGGATCGCCGACCATGAGGAGCTGTCGCGCTCTGATGAAGATGAAACTGATGATAAACCTGTTGGTGAAAAGCCTATCCTTCCTCCTCCAGAAGGTTCGACCGTCGTAGCCTTGGTTGCTCAGCCGACTGGAGAGCATGATGATCTTGCCCCATAAGGGGTTGTACAATGTTTTGTTGAACGATATATCTTTTTTTTTTTTTTTTCGAACGATATTTTTAATATATGATGTATGTTAATTTTCGTTAATGTCGTACGTCTATCATGATGGTTAATGCGTTTTTTATTTATGACTTTTGAATGCGGATCGTGTGATCCTTTGAAGATGGAGACCTTGAATGTTAGGTCGCGGTCCATGACCTTGAATTCGGGTCATGTGACCGTTTGGAAATGAAGACCTTGAATGTAGGTCGCGGTCCATGACCTTGAATGCAGGTCGCGGTCCATGACCTTGAATGCGGGTCGTATGACCGTTTGGAGATGGAGACCTTGAATGCAGGTCGCAGTCCATGACCTTGAATGCGGGTCGTGTGACCGTTTGGAGATGGAGACCTTGAATGCAGGCCGTGGTCGAGTCTTGTCGTAGACTTTGCTTTTTATGATATTGAATTGCCCCAGTTGGAGTGTGTAACTTCTTAGTTGCATGCTACAACTTTGATTAAGTATGTAGTTAAGATCGGCTTTGCAATGCTAACCTGCATAAAAAGGTTAGTGTCGGCCGTTGGGTTTACCAACGACCCTTCGATGGGCAAGAGAGTTTCATGTTGTAGAGTGATAAAGTTCGAAATATATATATATATATATATATATATATATATATATTTTTAAAACTGATATTGTTTTAGATGGCATGCGTTCCAGCTGTTGCCGATCTCCGTGCTATCTGTATATCGTAGTTTATAGGCTCCATGTCCAACTACATTGGTGATTTGGTATGGTCCTTCCCACGTAGGACCGAGTTTACCTGCTCCCTTTTCCTTTGTATTTTGGAAGACGCGGCGAAGGATCCAATCTCTAATATGGAATGACTTGAGACGAATGTTTCTGTTATAATGGCGGGCGACTCTTTGTTGGTATACAGCCAATCTGATTGCGGCCTTGTCGCAACGCTCGTCGATTGTGTCAAGTTCGCTCAGCAACTCTCTGTTGTTTGCTTCTTCTGTCACGTGACGTATCCTATAAGAAGGGTAGTTAGCCTCTGTTGCTATGACGGCCTTTGAGCCGTAAGATAGAGAGAATGGTGTTTCGCCTGTTGATGTTCTGACCGTCGTACGGTAAGACCATAGCACACCTTGTAGCTCGTCGGCCCACTTCCCTTTGTATTGGTCGAGTCGCTTCTTGAGGGTGGACATGATTGTCTTGTTGGTGGACTCTGCTTGTCCGTTAGCTTGAGCGTATCTTGGACTTGAATAGCTTAGTTTGATGTTCCACTTGTCGCAAAAGTCTTGGCAATCGTACGAGATGAATTGGGAGTCATTATCGGTGACTATTTCTTTTGGAACTCTGTAACGGCATATAACATTTTTCCAAATGAAGCTCTTTACCTCAGAGTCTTTGATTCTCACATATGACTCGGCTTCAACCCACTTTGTGAAGTAATCGGTCACGGCTAGCATGTAGACCTTGCCTCCAGTAGCGACGGGCAATTTTCCTACTATGTCCATACCCCACTTCATGAAGGGCCATGGTGCTGAGATGGGGTGGAGTCTTTCTGGGTGTTGATGTGAAACGTGGGCGAAGCGCTGACACGGGTCGCACCTTTTGACGAGGTTATGCGACTCGGACCGCATTGTGGGCCAGTAATACCCGGCCGTGATTGCTCTATTGGCTAGGCTTCTCCCGGCCGAGTGATTCCCACATTGCCCCTCGTGTAAGTCCTTGAGTACTTGCTGAGCTTCGATTGGGTCGATACATTTGAGGTAGGGCCCGGAGTAGGATCGCTTGTAAAGTTGACCCTCTATTATAGAAAATCGGGCAGCCTTGATCTTAATTCTTCGTGCTTCTACCTTGTCAGATGGGAGGGTGTCGTCCCTCAAGTAGTCGTAGATCGGGGTGATCCAAGTTGGCTCGTCGGAAATTGGCGTGATTTCGAGCTTTGTTGGCTTCCACACAGCTGGCCATTGGACAAACACCATGGGAATGGTTCGTTCAATCGTGGTATCTAGTGCGGACCCAAGATTGGCGAGCGCGTCAGCATGCGTGTTTTCGGATCTGGGTATTTGCTCGATGTCGAATGACTCGAATGAAGCTTGTAGCTCTTTTACCAAGGTCAAGTAGGACGACATTTTCAAGTCCCGAGCTTGATAGGACCCTTGCAATTGTCTCACAATCAATTGGGAGTCACTACGCACCTTTATTCGCTCGACGCGTAAGTCCTTTGCCAGGGTGAGCCCGGCTATGAGGGCTTCGTACTCGGCTTCGTTGTTGGTGGTCTTGAATCCACATCGGATGGACCTCTCGACGACGTGTCTCGCAGGGGAGGCAAGTACTATCCCTAGTCCACTGCCTCTAGCGTTACTTGATCCGTCAACTGCTAAACTCCATTCCTCCTTTGGTGTGTCGCGCGACATGGTGCAAAGTTCCTCCTCCGCTCGTTGTAGAATCCCGGGCGTGAAGTTTGCTATGAAGTCCGCCAGCACTTGCGACTTGATCGCTGTGCGAGGTTGATAGTTGACGTCGTGCTCGCTTAGCTCCACGGCCCATTTCATTAGACGGCCGGATAGTTCGGGTTTATGTAGGACGTTCTTCAAGGGGAAGGCAGTGAGTACACTAATGGTGTGGCATTGGAAGTACGGCCTTAATTTCCTTGCGGCTGTGACTAGCGCGAGGGCCAATTTCTCAAGTTGAGTGTACCTTGTCTCTGCGTCGAGTAGGGTCTTGCTGATGTAGTATACGGGGAGTTGTTTACCATCCTCCTCCCTTATTAGTACTGCGCTGACGGCCGTTTCGGATACAGCGAGGTAGAGTAGGAGGGTCTCTCCTTCCTTAGGTTTGGATAGGAGGGGAGGGTTTGGTAGGTAGCTCTTTATGTTTTGAAATGCGTCCTTGCTTGTTTGATTCCAATCAAATGACTTGCTCTTTCTTAGAGCATCGAAGAAAGGCTTACATTTTTTGGATGACTTTGAGATGAATCGGTTGAGGGCCGCGAGCCGTCCGGTCAGCTTTTGTACGTCTTTGATGCTTTTGGGGGACCTCAGATCCATGACGGATCGGAGTTGATCCGGGTTGGCCTCGACGCCCCTCTTGGTTACTAAATAGCCAAGGAACTTTCCTGATGAAACTCCGAAGGAACATTTGGTTGGGTTAAGCTTCATCCCATACTTGTCGATGATGTCGAACGACTGCCGGAGGTGGTCGAGGTGTTGATCTACTACTAGCGATTTTACTAGCATGTCATCGATATAGACCTCCATAGTCTGTCCGAGCATGGTTGCGAACATTTTGTTGACTAATCTTTGGTAGGTTGCCCCAGCATTCTTGAGGCCGAACGGCATCACCTTGTAGCAAAAAATGCCGCGCTCCGTGATGAAAGAAGTCTTCTCTTGGTCGTTCGGATGCATAAGGACTTGGTTGTAACCGGAGAATGCATCCATGAAGCTCAATAGTTCGTGGCCTGCTGTAGCGTCCACCATCATGTCGATGTGTGGGAGAGGGAAGGAATCCTTCGGACAAGCCTTTTTGAGGTCTGTGAAGTCGATACAAACTCGCAACTTCCCATTCTTTTTCTTTACTACTACTATGTTTGCGAGCCAGTCTGGGTAATTTACTTCTCTTACTGAGCCAATGTCAATTAGCTTTTGGATTTCTTCATTTATAACTTTGTTGCGCTCGAGCGCGAACTTCCTTCTCTTTTGCTTCACAGGTGGATGACTCGGGTCGACTTGCAACCTATGCACTAGGACTTCTGGGCTAATGCCGATCATGTCTGCGTGTGACCATGCGAAGCTGTCGTGCCGCGCCGTCAAGAAGCTTAGTAGTTTTGCTCGGATATTTTGTGGAAGGCGGGATCCAATACTAACTTTGTGGTCTGGAAATTTTGGATGTATGGACACTTCGTCGAGTTCTTCCATATCTGGTTCGTCTTTGTTGGTGGGGGTGCTCTCACTCTGTAGTTGCTATAAGTCGGACGGCCTGCTTTTAAGAGTGTTCTGGTAGCAGTAATGCGAGGTCTTTTGCTGCCCTCGGATCTCATGAACTCCCCACCTGGTAGGGAAACGGATGACCTGATGATATGTTGAGGGAACTGCCCTCATCTCATGAATCCACGGGCGACCCATGATTATGTTGTAGGACGACGGACAGTCCAGGATGAGGAAACGAGTGTTCAAGTTGACACCTTCCGCGTAGACAGGGAGGGTGATCTCTCCCAGAGTGTTCTTGTGTTCTCCACTAAATCCTACAAGGATTGTGGAGCGACGTACGATGTTACACTCATCAATATGCATCTCTTTCAGTACGCCGAGGAAGAGTACATTTGTTGAGCTTCCATTGTCCACTAGGATCCGTCTGATCAAACAATTGGCCACCGTCAGTGAGATGACTAGTGCGTCGTGGTGGGGATTGAATAAGTCCATATGCTCATCGCTGCTGAAACTGATTGGGTAATTATACGTAGGATCCGCCGTATGAGTTCGTTGGACGTCCGTACGACCGGCTTGCCGCGAGTGGCGCTTTGCCTCCGAGTAGGTTACTCCATTCACTTCAGACCCGCCAGAGATGACGTTCACAGTTCTCTCGTGTTTGGGAGGTTCTGGTGGTGGAATTGAGACAATGTCGCGCGACCTATCTTTATTCATAAAAGTTTGCTTACCTTTATCAGTCAGGAATTCTTTAAGGTGGCCTTTCTTGAGTAGTTCGGCCACTTCCAATTGTAGCGCCACGCAATGCTCAGTTCGATGGCCGTGGTCGCCATGGAATTCGCACCATTTGGAGTTGTCTCTTTGATCCGGCGGGCTCATCATCTTGTCTGGCCACTGAACCGACCTACCCATTCCTTTGAGTATGGCGACTACCTCTGTTGGTCTGATGTTCAAATTGTATTCTGGTGTTATGTTTTTTGGCCGAACGAATGGCCTTGGTGGTCTATCGTCGCGCCGGCGCTCGTACATTATACGGCCGTCCCTTCGGGGTATGGTTGGGTATGGCCCGCTACGTCGGGTGTTAATTCGTTGTTCGACCATCCTCTCCGACTTATCTTCCTTGTAGTTCGCTCTACTAGGTTTATAGTTTACTTCGTCCTCTTCCCATTTTATTTGTGCCCATGCCTTGGCTAGAACGTCTTCCATGTGATACGAACCCCGTCAACTTGTGACGAAACCCGAAACCAATCTCTGATACCAAATGATTCGAACCCTGTCAACTTGTGACGAAACCCGAAACCAGGCTCTGATACCAAATGATACGAACCCCGTCAACTTGTGACGAAACCCGAAACCAAGCTCTGATACCAAATGATTCGAACCCCGTCAACTTGTAACGAAACTCGGAACCAGTCTCTGATACCAAATGATACGAACCCCGTCAACTTGTGACGAAACCCGTAACCAGCTCTGATACCAAATGATGTGAACCCGTAAGGTTATATAACCCCCAAACACACACTCAATTTGTTTTACACCCAAGAACTCCCAAAAATCAGATTCTTCAACCTTCTAGACCCGATGAATACTCAATCCACGAACCCGGAAGTATAAACATTCAAGAACGCCACAAAGGAAGCCTTCCTTTGATAATTTCAGTAGTTCTATCAAGAACAAGTAGGTGAAATGAAATTTCACTCAGTTTTTGTATTAATGATCAATGGTTCCATAAAATGGCTTACAAATGAGTTTAAATAGAAAATGAAATGTCTTGGAACAACCCTCCAAGCATGGGAAACGAAAACAAGTAAAGGAAGGTGTGATTTGTTGACTAGGAAGCTTTGAACTCAATAAAAACGAGCAACACAATTATCAAATGAAGATAACACAATTGTCAAAGTAAGACAACAATTGTCAAAGTAAGACAGCTTCTGGATACTTTGAAATAACCGATCATATCTTCCTCGTGTGACCTCCAATGGATCTGATTCCAAATTGAAAATTGAAGA